>VWZG01002899.1:453792-594623 GCA_013396735.1 Grallaria varia | reverse complement strand
GGCGGCGCCGCGGCTCCCAGTTAAACCCCGCAGAAATTCCTGCAGGATTACAGCACAGATTGGCAGCTCCCCCAGCCAGTGGAAGGAGGCGGCGCGCCGCTGCCGCCGGCTCTCCCCCTCGCAAATTCAACCAACTTTCCCCCGCTCCCTCCTCCTCCTCCCTCCGCCCCGGTCTCCCCTCTCTCGTCCTCCCCCCCCCCCTCCCCGTGGNCGCTCCCTGCGCTCTGCTGACGGAGCCGAGGCGGCCGCCCCTGTCCCGTTCTGTCCCGTCCCGCTCCGTCCCGTGGCCCCCCCTCCCCTCCGCCCCGGCCCTCCCCGGCTGCCCGGAGGCGCAGGCCACGAAGCCGACGGTGAGCGCCAGCCACACGCCCCGCATTATTCCCGCGGAGCCGGCGCGACGGCGGGCGGGGGCCGGGCACAAAGAAGAGAGCGGCGCTGGGCAGCGCCCGAGGGGCGCGGGGCAGGGCCGCCGGCGCCCCGGATCCGGCTGGCCGCGCTGNCCGCCGGCTCTCCCCCTCGCAAATTCAACCAACTTTCCCCCGCTCCCTCCTCCTCCTCGCTCCGCGCCGGTCTCCCCTCTCTCGTCCTCCCCCCACCCCTCCCAGTGGAAAACATGAGCATCGCCGCGGGCCGACTGAGCGAGAGCTGGCCCGGTATGAAAGCGGGGACGTGGAAAGGCTTCCCCTCGGAAGCGGCGATCTGGCCGCGGCCGCGCTGTTTTAGCGCTGTCTCTCCAGGGTTTGCAGCGCTGCTCCCCGCCAGCCTCGCCGGTAACCTGGGTGGCAGCTTCAAGTGTCGGAATAAAAGCAAAACGGAGGGGTTAAAAATCACGGGGAGAGAGGCTATCCCCAAATGCCAGCCCATTGTGGATCCTCACTTGGCTTTTTGCCTCAGGGTTCAATTTTTCAGACTTTTTTGCCCTCAACAAGGCTAGAAAGTTTCAAGGGTGAGGGGCAGCAAGTAAGAGAGCTGCAATTTGTACCTAATTACATGGATCCAGGAGCTATGTCTTCAAAATAAATATTGCAGGAATTGACGGCACCAAGAATGTGTGCTCCAGAAGCCAAAACAAGAAGTCTTGTTACAACTAGTCCATAGTATTTCTCAATTGGGGAAAATGGTGGCATTGAAGAGCTTAGGAGCCTCAGCCTGATCCACTTGCCAGAGTGTTTCCACCACTGAACGTGTGCATATATTACATCAGTCACTGGACATGGGAAAGGCGCAATAACCAGGAAGGCAAAATATATCAGTCTCTCTTGCAAACTGCCACTGGTGATTTAAGTCAGGTTAAAAGCAGCATTTTATAGCCCAAATCAAATGATCACTTTTGTTTTAGCAAAACCTGTCCCTCTCACAGGACCCTGGCCCCGAAGAGGGCAGAAAGTTGTCTTTCCCAGGCAGATGTTTTCCCATGCTTGCCCCGTGCTCTGTGGAATACTTTGGCCCACAGGCAGTGTTGAGATCCCAATCACCTTCGGTTCCTGCTCTGGTTGCCTTACTATCAAAACAGGAATGCCATGTAAGAAAATAAAATAAAGTTAATCTGGCACACGCAATCCCTCACCCCACTCACCACTTTCCCAGCCTCTCCCAGGCAAGCACATCCCTGACAATCCCTGTGCAGTGTGGGTGCAGTGGCTGACTCAGTGCTGGGAAATGGCAAGACCCTTGTCCCCAGGGGGGTAGCTGCCCATGCCTGGAGCGCTCTTGCTGCGTGCGACCCACTCCCAGGAATGTGATACCTCTCAACAGTTACCACACTTGCTATTTCTAGATCCACCTTCCGGACATGCCGTGTCATTGATTTTTAGGCTGCATTCCCCACTGAAATACTACCAGATTTTTAGTCGTCTGCTCCTAATTGGTGTCACACACGCAGATTGTTTAAGGCATTTCTTATATTAAACAGATTTTTAAGATAATTTTCCTCCTTCGCAGTATGTTGCAAATACTTAGAACCGAATTCTAGGTATCCTCTTCCTTTGCAGGGAGCAAGATTGCAATCCAACTAAGCAACAATTTCAGCACGGTTTGATGTGGGTGCGTGAAGCGAAGCGCAGTGAAGCAAAGGGAGAAAAACTCTGGGCAAAATCTGTAGGACCTCACATGGGCATGGGGTCTTACAGGCAGCCCTGTCTGCAGGGAAAGGAGATGAAGAGGTTGCAAGTTGCCTGAAGTCAAGGCGGAAACCAGAAAAAGCATTCCTTATGCTGGCAGGATCCTTAACAGCAGGAAAACAGAATGCCAGATTAGAAACAAATAACATAAAAGAGCAAATGTGAAGACAGAGACGCTTGCATACAGGAAGCATCCTAAGGGTCGTCAAACATCAAGGGGCAGGTGATTTACTACAGTAGGGTATTTTTTTAGCATTCAGACCTTACAGGCGTGTCTTTAACATATAAATCAAGATCAGCTTTACTCTTGTGTTACAATCCATGATTATCAGGGTTTTACCTATGTAGTAGAATCTATCAAAAATCAAAATATCCTCTGCAACCAGTGAATGGAAGACCATCCTCAGGCAAAGACAACAGCAACTAGTGGGCTCCTCATGGACCTCCGGTGTCCATATGGGCAGTGCCCTTGAAGGATTAGAAGCTAAGACCTACAAAACCTCCAGTGCCTACATACCTCCTTAAACTTCTGTGAGGACAATTTCTGATACCAAACACAAAGATAAACACACGTTAATGATAGAAGGAGCAGAACTAAAGGCCAGAAGCCAGATGAATAATTTGGAAAGATAGAGATGAGCACAAGGAGTAAAGAACGGAAAATAAATAACCCTTGCAGGTTGCAGAAATAAAAAAAAATATTGTCTTGGAACCCACTTGCTGCCTCCCCACACCCTTGAGTCCTCTGTCTGAGAGCACTGTACCGCAGTAAGAGCATTTCCACATGTGGTCCCATGGAGAACAGCTGTGCTACCTTATGACAGCCAAGTGTTCCATGACCTGCTCCTCTTGTCAACCTGATTTTATAGGTACAGAGGCAAGTGGAAACCCCAACACAAAGTTGAAACCAAAGGTTTTTAATCCAAAGGAATTACGTAATAAGAACTGCAATGAGAAGGTAACCAGAGCCAGGTGATGAGACAGGGGTGCCAAAAGAAAGCTGCAGGCCTGGGCATTTCTTAATCAGCCTGTCAGTCAGCTATCACCACACTGCCATGCTCTGAGTCTCCACAGCCCTCTAATGGGCACAGGCCACCTGATCACAACACTGACATTGAGTCAAATGAGGCTTGAGTGGGACTGAGGTGGGATTAAGGAACAAACTTCACCAAAGGCCATTTTTTTGCAAAATGTGCTATGTGCTGGAAGTGGGGTTATCAACCAGAGAAAAGACCCAATGTCCACTAAATTTAAAAATTCAGTGTTGGGTCTCTCCTAAGGGGAAATAGGCCTTCTAGATTTGTAGCCTATGTTCACAGCTCTGACTCATTTGCACTGTGCAGTCAAATCACTGAATGACTTCACACAAATGCAAACATTTCTAAAGCTAGGAGTACTGCAGAGCACAGAGAGGGCTTTGCAGGACCCATTTAGTGGGATGTGCAATGAAGGTCCTGGAATTTTAGGGAAGACTTGCAGTTAGAAAGCGATCAGAGCTGTGTGAAAAACAAGTTTGGAAATCTTGGGAAAAAGTTTTCTCACCTTTAGCTGCCAAGATGCCATTAAGGATAAGTGTGCATCACAAGTTTCAGAGTGCTTCCCAAGTATTCATTTCTGCGTGGCCAAGTCCTCCAGGGGACTTGCACAACCCACAGGGCTGAGGAAAGACATCTAAATAGGGAGGAGAATTCCTAATCTTGCCATTTCTCCATGAATATCTGTTCAGTAATACAAGTTGTGATTGAGAACACTTGGCCCAAAGCACAATCCTGAGCCTCACACTGCAGTCAAATGGGTGACAAGGTGGTATTGGCTAGAGCTGATGTTTGTTAAGTAAATGATCAGTGGTTGTATTTGTGTCCAGGATGGGATAGCCTTGGCATCACATTAAAAGTCATATGAGGTGGCAAGTTTTCCCAAATAACTTATTCAAAGCAGAAGAGAGCCTGTGAAAAGAGAAAAAACAGCTAACATTAAATGTTTGAACACACACTGGCAATGATCTCAAAAATTTGTCAATATATGTTGGTGGGACAATTCAGAAAGATTTATTATCACATCCCTAAACTCCTAAATTTTATGCTTTTAATTTAAGAACAATATAACTGCCCATTTCTTCTATATAAATGTCTCACTAAATCTAAGTGCAGTTGTGTTCAGTTCTGTATTGTAGTCTGAATTCAGGGATGTGGTAGGAGGGTACTGGTATTTGTGGGAACATTGAACCACAGGAGAGGTGGCAGAATTTTTTGGTAACATGTCACTGAATGGTTCTTTTTTCCATCAGCTCTTAACTGTATAATTACATGAACACGCATCCTTCCTTAAACAGGCTCTTTTTCCAAGGGTAGCTCTTCTAAACATCTCCAAAATGCCCTCGGACATCTTTGCTTCTCTTTCATCCAATGGTCTCTTTTGCTATGCAGCTTCTAACTCATAGACTTATGCAGGTTATTTATTTTTTATTCCATCTGTATTTTTATTTTAATTAGATATGAAATACAAAATATGTCTGCACAAAATGGGCATCTCTGATAGCTGGAACAACAGAGCAGCAGGAGCTAAGGGCATCACTCAGCACCCAGTGCTTGTTGTGTCTGCAGTGGCATTTCTGGGAATGCACAGCTGGACTCTATGGGGATTATGAGGTGGTTTATAATACTGGGCTTTATTTGAATGCAGCAGAAGGTTTGAGCTTGGCCTGCAACAACTAACGACAAAAAGATGCAGTTGTCAAAAGTTTGTTTTGTTCTTTTTTCATGGAAAAGCATAGTGGTAGGGAGTTGTAGCAAAGAAGAAAATCAAAGTCTGACATTACTGGCAGAGTACAAGCAGCAGCCTCCTACGACATGGTGGGTTGGGTGAAGCAGCCCAGGAGTACCCTGCAAATGAGCTGGCTTTTTTGTCTCCCTGTGCAAAAAAGGGAGTGAGTATTGGTGAAAAGAGTGAGAGATATACACCTAGGCTGGCAGCTTCGTTCCAAAGAGGGGATGCAGGGGGTGATGTGCTGGTGGGGCGAGTAGTGGGGAGTTCTGCAGTCATCTCATACTCCTTGAGAATGGTGTCAGCCAGCTTTCCAGAACAGTTACTTTCAGAAAGTCCCGACCTCTACCTAGAGAGGAGCACCTGAACCAGTCATTCATCCAGTTTCAAAGATGGCCTTTATATCTGACAGTGAAGTCTGGGTTTGACAGCACTCCTAGACCAGGGCTTATCCCCTGCTATTCAGCAACTCAACAAATCTTTTAAATGTAAAATATGTGCCCCGAGTGCCTTGCTGCTTTAAGGATTCTTTGCCAGGGGAGATGCCTACCAAGCACAGTAAGTAAAGTGAATGACACAGTTCTGACAGCTAGGACCACAAAAAAACTATGAAACTTGGCCAGAGAAAGACGATTTCCCAGAGACTATTTGTCTCTAGATGTTCACTGTTGTAAGAAACTCAGTGTTACTTTTTGCTGGCCTCCTGAACATGGTCAAATTTACCACTCTGCCATTCTACCCAAGGCTATTACCCTTTCTGTTTTTTTAAATAGGACAAAATGTGCATTTAAAATAGAAAAGTTAATTCTTTATCTCTGAAAGTTTCATTTTATAGCCATGGCTCAACATTTGCCTGAGACATTTGCATACCTGAAAGTGTCTCATATGTGATGATCTCTGCAAATGAAATGCATTGTTGATTTAGTTTATTATCCCAAAAGATGATATTGTGGTTAAGTTTTGTATGCAGTACATCAGGAGAAAAATATGGAAGGGTTGAATTGAAATAGATTTTAATTCTGCCAGGTATACTGCTGGAGTTAATGAAAGTCAGTTAGACATACATTTGGCTGCTGTTGCTAACTGAATAATACAAGTAATAACAGAGGCATCTATTCAATTCCTGATGAACATGAGTAATTTCCATTATCTTAAAACGTGTGGGAGTTATGAATTATAGGTGCAGTGATTGCCCAACACTTTTTCATTATTATATCTTGTTGTCAGTTGCTTATACATTTGCCAAAGTTTAATGCATCAAGCTGAAATTTTCTGTGCTGGCCATCAACCTCCAGCTGACTTTGTTTGTTTCATTTTATTTTTGTTTTGTAAGTTTTATCAAGAATGGTGCATCTGTTTCCCGGATCAAGGTTAGGAGAAAGTATGTTATTTTGTCTATGGTAAGTCAAATTCCCTCAATTATATCTCTGAGAAGATGTTTTACCTCCATGGAAGGAAAGCATGAAAATTTGTCAGGAGGAGTCAATTAAACACCAGAAATTTGTTTTTCAGCACATTTGGGTAATTATTCTCAACTTCGGGCCATGTCTAAGCATTACTGTCTTTGCAGTTTTTACATGCTCAGTAGAGACTTGTTAAATTCTACCATCTAAAAATCCCTTATAGGCTAGGCATGTTGCGACTCAGAGCCACAGAAATCTCTCTGAGCTTGGTCTCCAAATAAAAGGGCTGGCTGTAGAGTTCCTCTTGGCTCTTGTGAGACAAGGTCTTCTATATATGTGTCCTTGCAGCAAGGGAGAAGAGAGGGGAATTTTCTTTATTCATGGAGAAATAAAGAGAGGGTCAGTAGTTGTGAGAGTTGAAGACTGAAGAAGAAGAAGATGGGAGGTTATGGACAAGGAGCAGCACAGTGGAAGAAGGACAGGTGCGAGGGTGGAGGAAGACATTGGCACAGAGGGCATGAGACCCTTGGTAGGTGATACCCCCTGGGGGCAGCAAGGGAGGAAAGCAGGGCCACGCAGTGTCTGGGGTGGTCGGGAGGAGAAGGGGAAGGATACAGTCCTGCCAAAACCAAAATGATAACTGTCCATCATTGAACAACTGTGTTCTCCTCCAGACCTCGAAATCACACCGCCACACATAAGGCACCGTGTTCCTTTGCTGTCAGCAAATAGCGAAGGGAAGATGTCTGTCAGCCCCAATGCTCTCTGCCTTGGCTGATCAGTATAAATAATAGGTTTTGTAGTGAGAGATAATGTCAGGAAGATCCATGCAGAGTTTTGTTGCAGAGGTTTAAAGCTATGGAGACAATGACACAGACGACTGTAATTAAAGATGGTATCAAAAGGCTTTAGCTGCAAGGACAGCCTTAATTCTGATGTTTCTCAACTCTAAGCACTTTGTTTTGTAGCTTAAATGTTTTTATAGCAAAGGTTTTCTTAATGTTGTTCTTAAAATACAATGCCCAACACGTCCCACTTAACTAATTTCCGTTGTCTGGCCCTAGAACTCTGTGCCCATATGAGTAATGTTTGCAGACGTGAAAAAATCACTGCAATTAATTGACACCACTAATCATCTCCTAACTTATGGGAGTAAACATATCCTGGAGTACTTGCCCATATAATTCACTGAACATGCTAAAGTTATTCCAGATTTTTTTGCAATCAATGGAAGTATTTTAAAACAGTATTTCTATCTCTTGACTGCTCATGCTTTATTTTTCAGATAGAAATATAATTTAAATAAACATATATTCCAAGAGCAAGTGAGCATATCTCTATGTCAAGTCTTATCACCGCTCTCTGGGTTTTTTCATTTCTGTTTCTCTCTGTTGGTGTTGCTTTTGCATTCTCAGGATGGAACTGGAACTGGAGCCAAAAGAATAAAATAAAGATGTGTCCAGGTTGTGCATGTTTCAGCATATTTATTCCAATTTCAGGATATACATCCTGTGAGCATCAAAACAAATTAGTCTACAGTAAAAGGAGAGTCTATGGTCTGTTTCCAAGAGAAAATGCAGCTGGACTTTTCATACTAGAGAAGAAGCTTCATTTTCATGCAACAAGCTTTTATTTTTGGGGTCTAACTGCAAACGCCTCGTGTATGTAGAAAAGGCTGCTTATCAGGGGTGAAATGAAATAATAACCAAGTCCCTCAGAGCTTGTAGAACAGTCTCCAGGGGAAGTCTGGCACCCAGGTGAGAAAAGCCACCACCTACCACAATGACATGATGCCGTGTGAGGCTTCTGCTGGCTGGAGTATCCCTCATTTGGGGTTTCTTAAATCAAAGGGTAGTACACATATTCTTGATAATGACCAGCTTTCTAATGATAGTAATTAGGGAATTATTCAGGGCTGCAAGCAAAGGACAGATTCTGAATGAGAGAATATGAGTTCAAAGCATGTGATTGAACAGTGGTAGGCTTAAGGTCTTAATTCTCTTCTCCCACTATGCAAAGCAGGAGTAACTAATTTGTAGTCAGTGAAGCCACAGAGATGTAAAACAGCATCAGAGGAGAATCAGGCCATTCTTCTCTGCAAAACTTAGTGATAAGACATTAATTACTAAAGAGAAAGTGCCATCAAAGTATTTTAAATGCTTTGCAGAATTCAGGAGACAAACTCATTAAACACTATGTCATACAGGGAATTAGTTCCAAATTTTTGAATGTGGAGAAGGCAAATGCTGCACTACAGATAAATGAATGATCATCTTGAAAGCCTTCTTCAGAAGGCCACTTTCTTTTGGAGGGGGAGCCAACACATTACATCCAGAGATGTGGAACAATTCCAGACAAAATAAATCACCCTGAACCTTGGTCCATCTGACATACTGAATCCCAGCCAACTGTGGTTGTTTAAGGTTTGTAAAAGTTCACTGGACTCTGTTTCCTGCCCAGCCTGTCTCCCCTTCTTCCCCTCTGCTCATAGCTTTCGTCCTAGGTCAAGCCAGTCTTGGAAGCAGAAAAGCTAAACATCGGTCAGACAGCACCATGTGCGGTCTTTCTAACTGAACACCCAGTTGAAGTGCAAGAAATCTCAGTGGGGAAATTCCCAAATCCAGGCATAAGACAAAATCTATGGCAAAATTCTCATTTGATCTTTCCAAGGGTAAAATTTTACTCTTATCCTCAGAATAATCCTCATATAGTTTTTCAGACCCTGGTTGCTGAGATAGGGTGACCAAAGATTTGAAGATCCTGATGTCTTTTTGAACAAAAGCCCTGAGCAGTTAAACCTCCATTAAATCCATCATGGAGGAGACGAAGATTGTTAGTATACAAGAAGGAACAGCAGCGGAGTTATTACAATTACCATGCCACAGTGCTGCTTGACCCAGCAGCCACATGTGCTGTGTCCTGCTGGGGGACCCTGGATGCTGAGGCTCACAATCCAGCATCATTGATGTCTTGAAGGCACATTTTTGCACCAGGCTTTTTCCTTCAGGCATGGGCAAAGGCCTGCAGCAAGACACCAGGAGTCAGGCTTCTCAGGACTGAGATCCACATCCAGCTGCATGACGGGATAAGGGAAGCAGGACAAGAAGATGTACTTGTCACATGATCCAAGGGCAAGGTAAGGATGCCAGAACAATATGTCCCTAATACATGACCTGTGTGCAACACTGTCCTGTTATCTGATGGGGTGACTGCATGCCTGTATCGGGATCTGTATGAAGTAAAGTCCTTTTGAATGTCCCCTGAATCCCAGCTCTTTCTTGCCACCGTTATTCAAACCCAGCCACTAAGCAGGAGAAGATTCACACTATGCCACTGGCGTCATTGTGTACTGATCACACTTTGGGACTGGTGGCAGGAGCTCAAAAGGATTATTCACAGTCCCTCGAGCTGCCAAAGAGGCCATGACTGCAGAGCAGCAGGAGTGGTTCCCTGGCTCACGGGAGGATGGGTCTGCCAGGACAGCAATGGCTTCAGCTGCAGGACTTGCCTTGTCATCCCCATTCAGACCTGGGCACCTACAGTTCAAATTTCTGGGTGACAAGAAGCATAACAGGTACATAGCCATGGTCAAAGTGGTCATGACAACACAGTCTCACTCCTTAAAACAGGGATAACTTGTGCACTGGCCAGAGACTGCTCCAGTTATGTCTCTCAGTGAGCGGGGTGCAGCCTCACAGATGTAATTTCCAGTTTGAGTAGCACAGTGAAGCTGCCCCACCTTTCCCTTGAACTTTGGGATGGATGTTCTCCTGCTACCAGATAGTTCAGACTTCCCCTGCCCCATGTAATCTTTGAGTTTACGTGGTTAGGCTGTGCTTGGTTTGTGCATTGTAGCTGTCAATCCTGTGGTATAATTCTGGACAATAAATAGTGCAAATGATACACCTACAGAGAGTCAAAGGGAACAAGTCTGACCAAGTGAGTGTAACCACAGAGGCACAGGGCAGAGTAACTGGAGGTGCAAAGTCTTAGGCACAGTATGGAGATTGACTTGGAGGGTGTCCAGCTGCACAGTTTGATGAGGGTAGAGGGTTTGGTTGTCCTGTTACAGTGGGAGCAGTAGCTATGAGACCCTGGTGTCAGACTGTGTTGCTCACTGAGGCAGCCTGTGCCCAGACTGGCTGACTGCGGGTGTTTGAGACTGTGGGGGGAAGGGAAGTGTGTGCCATTGCCTAGAGAGATGTACAGCACAAGGCCCTTCAATTCAGATAGCCACTCGCTATCTGGGGCATGGCTGATCTGACCTGTGTTGCATGTGGTTCCCTGGGGGCATCAAGAATGCGTGGTCATGGATTGGGGTAGAATCCAGTAAAGGTGTGAGCCAGAGGAACCACCTAGCAATTCTGAGCAGGACAGAAGTCAAGACATATATCAAAGGTCAGCAAAAGGCTTAGATGGAGCCACAGTGGGCTCAATTTAACGAGTGGATGAATTACAAGCACTGCCTGGAGCAGTTGATTATCATGCTCCCAGCTACATGGCTAGTCTGGAGAGTGTCCTTATCCAGCAATAGGTCTCAGATGGGGGAGCCAGAGCAGAAGAGCATCTGTTTTGTGTGAGTGATGTATTTGGAATCCAAATCTACCTGGGACCTATTTTATTAATAAATATATACTAAATTGGGGAAGATCTTAGAGATACCCTTTTACGACATTTACAAAGGCATCTTTTCAAAGCGGGCCAAAAAATGGATGAATAGTACAAAATTAAAAAGAATAAAACCCGCCAACGTCAAAGTCATGGCTGCACTGCTGCAGTGTCTCATCACTGGGCATCAGCTTGCTGGAACTGCGTTCGTTCCAGTGTTTTGTTAAAATACTGCATTGGGAACAGTAATTAAACAGATTCTGAAGATGGTTTTTAACACATGCCAGCTGGCTCCCAGCCAGTGTCGAAGCAGAAACATTGTGCAAACTCATGGTCAATGATGACTTTGATCTCTGAAGGGCTTTGTAGTGGCGGAAGGAAATGGGAGGATAGGAGGGAAGGAGAAGGATGCAAGCACTGGGGAGAAAAAAGACTAATATGTACTGGAATGGGAATTATCACCTTGACAAAGGCGGTGGGTGCTTTCTTCCTTCCCCTTTTTCTTTATGGGGGGTAGTACTCACAGTCATAAACTTTATCATAAAGGCTCATGTTTGTTAATGGCAACCCGTATGAACAACAGAAGTCCCTTGAATATTCCCACATGTGTGTCATTGGAATTGCTCTGTCAGTGCCTTTCTCTGCATTCTAGCTTGCAGTGGCTGGCCCTGACAGCACATTAATTTGCAGTGGACACTGCACAGTGTTGGAGTCCTTCAGGACAGGAATCCAGGACAAAGGTGAAAAAGAGGTCTTCTGCAGCCAAAAGAATCATAAACACACATGCTATTCAAATTGTCTGCTTAGACATTGCCTGGAATGCTGCAACAGCTCTTTAAGCACAAGGGAGATCATTGCTTCTGTCTCACAAGGTTCCCTGCTCAGATGTTTCATGAATAAGGATCAGGCGTATCTGGCAGGAATGAGCAGAGAGGGATGTTTCTACAGTTCTGACCAGTTAGTTTAAATTTGGTATGACTTTCCCATGTTAACAGCAATGAGCACAAAGAAGGAGAGTCAATATTGTCCATCTTAAGCCTTAGAGACATGCAGATGGTCTAGGGAGACAATGTTGCTGATTTCCAGGGGTAATGCCAGCTGTGCCACGGTCAGCAATGAGCCCATGCTCTCAAGCTGTGCTGGAAGGCTCTGAATATTGGTATGCTCTCTCTCAAGTAAACCTCACTTCAGAGATCACAGATGCTTTTACTCTGTTGTTTTTAGGAAATTCTTTACAGAAGTAGGATGTACTTGACAGTACAAGATGCAATGCTTCTGTAGCAGAACAGGAAAGCTAGAGAAACTTGCAGATATTTTCGCATTGAAAAAAAAAATCTATTTGCCTTCCAAATTCTTCACTGATGATGGTGAAAATCACCTATGATTTTTCCTTCTTTCTTGTTTTCTGTAATGATCAACATTTTAAATTCATTAACTTCCAGCTCTGGAAGGACACATTTAGCAGCCACCAGGTTTTGATGTGACTCCTACGAATTTCAAAGAATAAAGTCCTTAATGAGTTCTCCTGTGCTTTTGTGCACACAAATGATGCTGGCTGTGAGAATAACCTTTATTTTGGTTCAAGGGCACCAGCAGATAACTGAATTAAATAACTAACCTTGCATCAGCTGAGCTCCTACAGATGTCAATAATCATTTATGTGCACTCCTCACCTGGTCTAATTGCAAGGTGAGGCAACTCAGCGTAAACCCTGGTGTGAGCATTTTAAGCTAAAGCATTTCCTCCAGAACTTAATGAGAGTAGTTCAGTTTTGTATCTGAGTCACAAGAAAACAATAAGCTGAAAAAGATAACTGTGTTGTTTAAAGGATAGTTTTGGCCCCACTGCGAGGAGACCTTGAACTGGAATATAAGTACAAGAAATCTGCAAATCGTTCTTGCATTTTATACCAACTAGGTCCTCTGTGTGGACATATTTAATTGATTTACAACTCACTAATAGCAAAGAAATTGATGTCAACCCATTATAAAATAATTTAAGTGTGCAAGATGTATCACATCCTCTTAATTAAAAACCTATTAATTAATGGAGATTTTTTTTTTGCTTTTATGCAAAACATATTGCAAAATTCTTCATATAGTATAACAGCAAAAATGCCTATGGCATTGGATGCCCCAGCAATATGTAAAAGTACAAATTTCATGCCCAGAAAAAAGACCCTGGCAATCACATCCACCATGGTCTCTAAGATAAAATAATCTCCCATGTGTTCCTCCAGTGTGCCTCACATAATCTGAGCATCCTTTCTTTCTGAATTTGGTTGTATGCTGAGGCAGGCTTGGAGAGATATGAGAAAGGAGGGCAGCAGGATCTCTCCCTCTATATGATAGAGAACCCCCTGGCATGTACCCACTTGGCTTGCAGGAAAGAGACTTGAAATCACAGCAGGACTGACTAAAACGGTCAGCTTCTTGATCATTATTTCAGCGCTATGACAAAACCCTTGTTTAAAAAACTGGGAACAAAGAGCAGCTCTAGATGCTGCAGTAGGAACGACTGAAGCAGATTGGCAGCATCTGCTGGAGAACCAACCTCTTCCCACAGGCCTCCCCCAGCTCCCCCTACTCCCGGGTCAGCAGCCAGGCCCCGACACAGAATAATGCCCCTGAATTCTGCCCACCCCATAAGGAGCCGCAAGGCAGCCCTGAAGTCCAAACAAAAGCAGAACTCTGTTTCAGAGGGCACATGGGTGCCCCTGTGCCAGCACTGCCTGGTCCCAGGACACTGCTCCCAGCACTGCAAAGAGCTGCTGGTGCTGCAGGGTTGCACTGCAGCTGAAGTATTGGCCACCTGCATTTTTAATTGGATTTCTCACAGGTGGATAGACCCATGTACACACAGAGAGCTAATAATGCTAAATAACCACCTTACAGGTCACTGATTAACCTTGTGTTTCGCAGATACAGGTAGAACTTACAGCTTTTACAGTAACAACAGGAGCTGATAATAAATGCTGCAGCCTATGGTGGGCACCTGCTCTCACTGCAGTCACACAGCTGCTGTGACTGGTACTTACTGCATGTGCTCTTTTGGGAATGACCCTCCACTTAAAATAAAGGTATTGCATTCAACTCCTAGAGATGCCTGTGGCAGCTTCACTGGCTGGTTACTGCAGGTGGCTCAGGCACTACATGGAAAGGCACTTGTAGGCATTTATCCACCCGCAGCTCATTTTCCACAGCAAAGCGTGGGTTTGCTACGTGAAGATAGTAAGGCAGAGGATCTTGGTTGGAATCAAGGACTGGTTTACTGCAAGTGCAAAAGGGTAACAAGGTCAAGATATTGGATCTTCTACAGCCACAGCCAGTGAAATCACTTTCACACCAGCCAGCCCTGGGGGATGCATGGAGGGAAGGCCCCATACCTGAGCAGAAGTGCAGGCACAGCTGTGCTGCTCACAGACACTGAGGCTGTGAGCCACTGTGGGAGGGTGTTCGTGGTACAGGCAGGGAATGGAAGCCACACCTGGGTTAAAATAGTCTAGTTGCAAGACCTCAGCACCAGATGAAGAGTTCAGACCTCTCGCCTCTGCTCTGCCAGGAGCACCCAGCATGAGACTGAGTCTTCAGGTAGCCCAGCCACAGGTGGAGGGAGCAGGGAGGGGAGCACTTCTCCACTGTGTGACTGCGTGGGAAGAAATGGGGACAGCTCACTGAAGACTGGGAGGATATCATGTAGCTGGAGCAATGCAGACACAGCTTTGTGTTTTGCTGGAAGTCCCAATATGTATAGCTAGGAATTCAACTCTGCATCCCAGTGGAGAGCTAGACAAAGCCCAGTAAGAGGAGCATTCCTTGACAAGCTTCTCTTCCTTAGTTAAGTATTATCTTCCAAAATACTTGAAACTAGAGTCACCACTTAGCTTGGAAAGCCAGATTACTGCTGCCCTTGTTCTTCTGGAGTGCTGCTCTGTCCATGCGAGAGGTGAAAGGGAGATATTTTCCTAGGAGATATTTAGGAGATATGTTTCCTAAGAGATATTTAGTCACAGTTTAAACAGACCTTGCTTTTTCAGTGGAGTGTGATGGCTCACAGAAAGTTACTCCTCCCTTAATGAGCCCCTGGGGATCCAGTTGTGTATTTTTTTCAAGATCTGTGATGCACATATGTATCTATATGGCATCCTCCCAAATCCTTTCAAAGATAAAATGTGAGATGAACATCTGGTTCACACTATTACAATCCTTATTAAACCCTAATTTCTTCTCCAGAAAAGCACCATCTGCCACAGCTTGAGTCCTTGTTTTCTAACATGGATTTTTCTTCAGAAGTACACAATGAAATAAATTTTTACCAGTTACAGTCCCCAGAATTTCCTGAGATGAAAAAGCACAGTGACAGTAGTAGACTCTGAAAATTGATTTGCTAAAAAAAATCTTATGTTATTATTTAGCTTGGAAAGAAAACATATTATCAAGGATACTAGGTCAGTTCACATTATGAAGAGTTCACTTAAGCATTTTGATAAATCCTTTGCTGAAGGATTTGATACTTTTTCATCAGCTTAGAGAACTGCATCTTCAAGCTTTAATAGTCAAGGTGCAGATTTAGCAAAATCTCTCTCGTTTCTCACAAAAATTCTAGGAGGGACAGCTCATTATACACACTGGAAAGTTAATTTTCATTCCACTTCAGTCTGTCTTTATGACTGCCATTCTTCAGCCCAGTAGTACTCAAAAACCAGGAGAGGAAAACACCTTTGAGCCATCAGTCATCTGCTGTCTTGTTCACAGGCAACAGGATTCCCTGCATTTCCCGCGGTCCTGAGTCTCTCATGTCTTGTATATGACATTTGGAAATTCACCTCACTCTGCTCATGAGCTTGAGTGTCTAAAAGGATTATAGTCTCCTGGGCTCTTAGGCCCTTATTCTTGCCTGTTACTAAAGCACATCTAAATAAATGCTATTAAGAGGCTAAATTCAGTTTGCTGTCTCTTGGTGTTCCGGTATTACATCAATGAGAAGATGTGTGCACATCACTCTATGCCCAAGAAGTACCATATAACCAATGCCTTCAGGGGGCTTTGTGGAGTGTTGAGTCCTCGATGTCATGGTGTTGGGCAGCTGAACCTCTGCAGTCAGTGCTGCCTTGGGAAGATAAAGATGAATGAACACACTTAGCTTGATTTCAAACCCACTAAGTACTGGCAGCTGAAGAGCTTTACACAGAAAGAGCTACGGCTAGGATCTTTGTTGGGTTTAGACTACAAGAAGGGAGGAATACCAAGATGGACCAAGTCCCTCCACTTGTAGCTGGCTGAGGATCTGACTTGATGTGGCCAGGCAAGCCCCTACAGGGAGTTCTTCTCCACAACAGGCTACTATTGATTCTTTCCTTAAAGAGTCTCTCAAACCCTAAATTTGTACCTGGTTGGTGCCAATGGCAGGAGTGAGGATGGCTGAACTCTATAAATACCACACATGCTTTGTCTCACATCAACATCCAAGAGCAGTTCCCTGCACCTCCAGCATTCTGTGATAGCAACATGCAGCTACTCTTGTATTTGCAAATTCCTGATGCCTCTGTAATTCCACTTTTATTTCCCAGGTGTTCTGTGGTCCATGGTGCAGCACACTCGATCACAGTCATGGAAACTTGGCCTCCTGCTCTTCTCAGCAGCCTGTTCTGCTGGGGTGCCTGCCCTGCCTAAGCACCAATCCTAGTGCTGGAGTTTATGGTCATAGCAGCAACAAAAAGGAATAAAGAAAAATAATCTCTCTGTTATATAGCTCCATGATGAAACTGTTAAAATGTATTCTACATACTACAAAAGTCACATATTTCTAATCTGCACCTGCTCTTTGAAGAGCATTAGAAAGCTGTACCAAGCGGCAACAAAGTAAGGGATAACGAGTGTGCCTTTTAAATCTAAGTCTGAAATTGATCCCAAACATGCTGCTGACAAAAGTGCTTAACGAGGTATACCTTGAGAGGTATAAGTGGTGTAGGGATTTTCATCGGAGTTATGACCTAGTGGATGAAGGTCCACATCTGTATCAGCTTCACAGTAAGTTTCCCAGAAGTGAGGGATAAACAGGTAGAAAGTGAGATTATAAAGAGTGGATGAACATCATTTGGAGTCAGAAATGCTTGCTCACACCATGGTGGACATGAGGAAGGCACAAGTGATAGCCTGCTGCCTTAAGGGAAACTGGGGATTTCCCAGCAGATATTCCCAAAATCTGTACCCCTGGGAGAAGGGAAAGCTTCAGCCTCCCATGGAAATTGACACCAGAAAGAAGGGTTCAAGGAAGACCCAGGCATGGTCACAGCTATTTCAGCGAAGAATGACCTTTTCTTAGTGGATCCTGGATTTCCATGTTAATCTAGCTCAGATAGTCATTACTTGCCCCCTGGTACCAGAACCAGACCCCGAGGTCAGGTTCAAGAGAGCAGCCGAACCATTGCACCTCTCCTGTTGGACACTCCTCTGCTCCTGGTGCTGCCCATCCAGACACTACAGTGATGCAGAGCAATTTCAGAAGCTCTGTTAAATATCACAGTGGGACATGGGGCCAAAGCCACAGTGGGTACAGTGCAGTGGTATCTTCTGTAGTTGTGCCTATTGCATAAAAATCTTCCTATTATTCCTCTGGTGGTACATCCTTGCCAAACAGCAAGGGGTTCTCAGTATACCTGCTACTGAAACTGAAACATCGGCAAGTGGGAAAATTTGCCTTAAGACCACAGATTATCTTCTTCTTGAAGGTGGCACTCACAGAGCAGCCCAGAGCTGTCAGGCTGCTGCTCTGACCATCACCCATCTGGGTTCTTTTGAGAAGGGGAGGTCAGAGGTGGAGGTCGC
Source organism: Grallaria varia (assembly GCA_013396735.1). NCBI lineage: Eukaryota > Metazoa > Chordata > Aves > Passeriformes > Formicariidae > Grallaria > Grallaria varia. The sequence continues at coordinate 576,902 of VWZG01002899.1, read as the reverse complement.
CTCTGTGTCGTCCTCCAGGTCAGAGGTCAATCCCATGGCATTCCTTAAAAAACAGAAGAGTGAATGTGTAATGCCAGCAATGTCATCAAAATTCCTTTTGACCATTAAACAAGATGAAAGAGCCATCCAGAGCCACCAGAGCTGCTGTGCCTGAGAACTACCTATGCAACATGGTTGTATGGTTGCTAGAAGCTGATGGATTTCCACTGCAGTCTTATATAACCCAAGTGTGAAAAATGCAATACAAACCCAAATTCCTCAGGACTTATTTCACTGCAATTTTAAATTTAAACAGCTCCTGCACACAGGCAGGGCAGGAACAGAAGGGGTACTCCAGGTACAGGGCATGCAGTCATAAACAAGACCTTAAATGAGAAGTGTCTGTCCAGAACCAGTACCTATTGCCAAGCATATGCACGGGATGAGAGATCCAAAGTGACCAACTCTAAATGTGGGACCTGAGTTGGTTGTGTGACCCACTTCCATGCACTGAGCCAAGAGATTACAGGAACTTTCACTGGATAATTCCAGCAGGGTACGAGGAGTTTCATCCCGTTGCCTAAGGGTGGTTTGATCACTCCGTACTGCATGTTGCAATCCTCATTCAAAACGGTTCACTGTGTTCAGTTCACCGAATGGGAACATCTGGCAATTTGCAGCAGAATGTCTTGTAGCATTTAATGCCCAAGTATCTCTTTCCTACAACCTATTTTCATTTTACTGAACAGAGACCCAATTTCCTGAATTTTTAAACAGTCTTGCTAACATAATCAAATTACCATGATTACTCGTCCATGATTTCAGAAAGTCCTAAAAGCACTGTTCTGGCTTTGCAGTGAATTCCTATTACATGTAGAAGATTTTGTAAACACTTTAAACAAAATGCTTTTAATTCAATCAGATGAGTAAACAGTGTTTGTTTCTGGCTATTCAATGTATTTGAGCCACAGGCATTTTTTTCAAGTGAGTGGCTATGGGGTTTGTAATGCAACGCAAAGCAAACACTGAGAATATAAAATCACACTTGTTCAAACAGGATTAGAGAGTTTATTCTAGCTGAGTTTCCAAGGATTTCAAATAGAAAATAGCAAATTATTTATTTATCTTTTTTGGTTGCTTAAGGAGGTGGAAAATATGTGGTGCCTGGTCAGTGATTGTACTTGGGAGGATCCCAGCAGTTCTGTGCAGTGGTTCTTGCTGGGTAGCAGGGCAGGGATGCCATTCATTTTTCACAGTCTCCCAGCCCTCTGTAGCTCTGTCCAGTTCTGCCTTTGCTCAGCAATCGCTTTCACTGTATTTCGTTAACATGAACTGGAAGCCAGCAAAGAACTAAAGCCTTTTTCTGGCATGCATACAGCAGTTGCTGAAAATAGGAACTACTCTATGTGTCTTCATGGATGCTTTTTGCAGGCCATGTGTAAGACATGATGATAAGAAAGGGAGCAGTTTCCTTGGCCTGGGGTGTGGGTTAGAGCCATGTGGAAGGCACAGTGCCTCAGCCCTTGCTTGGGCAATAGCTCTGGCTCACAAACCCACACTGCTGTACCTTTCCCTGCATCTCTCCTCCCTCGCTGTCCCTCCCTGTGCCTCCTGCAAAAGTCTCCAGTACCTTTCGCCAGCATTTCCTAGCAAAACATCCTGCCCAGTACTGGAAAATCCAAAAGCATGCGGTAAGCGTCAGCCTTCCCCTCCATTCAGCTATGTTTAAGCACATGGTGGTTGGCCGTCCTCTCTCCCACAGCCCCGCTCCGTAAGGCAGGGGCTCGTCAGGGTGGCATCAGAGCTTCATGGGAAATGACTGCAAAAACCTTGCCCAACTCAAAATATTAGGCAACTGCAGACTCCTCTAGAAGTATTTTCCATGACAGTAGATGTTCTGGGGGTATGTGAATCCTTTGCCCTGAATGTGGTTAGCAGGTCATTTTGTGAGCCCCCATCCATTTCCTCAAATACATTTTATTTGTAAGCAGCCACTGAATTGCTTGGACAGATAATTTGTAGCGTATGGGTTATGCACAAACTTTTTTTTGTTTCAGCCGCTCACTATTCAGGACTTGCTTTGTGCAATTGGCAATTTAAGTGACACAGTGTCATTTCTGATCCCGGATTAGATGGCTGAAGTATTTTAAAGAGAAGAGGTGAGAACAGCAGACAGAAAACAATGCCATTCTGCTGCAAAGACACATTTCTTCTGCAGCTCATCATCAACTTCCATGGGATTCTTTTAGGCATCGACAGTGGTCAAAATATTGTCAAAATATCAGTAAGAAAATGCAACTGTACCCAGGATATTAAAAAAATACATTAAAAGTGTAGCTTTCTTTTACCAATTAGCCTTCTGTGTCTGCATACACTTGTACACATTTGTACAGGGACATGTATGAGTGCACAAACAGAAAAAGAAAATATTAACCTTGTGCGAATACCATATGCATAAACAGTTTCCAGGCATTTACGGTAAAAATATGTAATTTTCAAATACCTCTGCAAAGTTCGAAGAAATGTTTAGTGTCACCCACTATGGTACAGAATCTCTAAATGCTGCCTTGAATTAGTGCTCTGTTAGCAGCCCAAAATCCTTGTCAAAAAAGATTGGAGAGCTGAATTTTTATTTGTCATTGATTTCCTTAAAGTTGGTCTTCAAAATCAAGTAACATTTAGACACTACAGTGGTACCTCATTATTTCTGCTTTCCTTCAGGACACTGGAGTGCTCTAGAGAGCTTGGGTAATAAGACTGAAAATATATGAGTTATTACCATCAACAGAAGCCCTGATATGCCATCTCATGGCTAGGCTTCGTGAACGAAGATTTGGGAAGGGCTCTCCCCACACTTGCTGCAAGCGCGCTGATGGCTAAAGAGGCCGATGCGAGATAGGCAAGTCTGGTTGCAAAAGGCACAGCAGAAAGTCTCCATAGGCGGTGTTGGCGAGGCACGGTTCTTTCTGCGTTGTCTTCTCTCCTCCAGGCTGATTCTGTGTGCATTCTCAAAGGCAGCAGCAGCGTTATGGATGGTGTGTCTCCATGCCTCCCGTTTGGAGGCCAGAGTGGACCACTGATGGTAGTCAATACGGCCAAGGCTGAGGTATTGTTTCAGGGAGTCATTGCATCTCCTCTTCGGGAGCCTGGGTAATAAGACTGAAAATGTATGAGTTATTACTATCAACAGAAGCCCTGATACAACATAAACCCAGCTATTCCACATGGGTATTTCCAAAAAAAGATTACAATGATCCCAGGCATTTTGGATCAGGGCAGCAATGCACTGTGCCCCCCCTTGCTGCTCCACAACTCTTCCTGCTGAGGGCTGAGCAGCTCTGGTGCCCAGCAGGGTTTCGAGGCCGTGGAAAATCAAAGCTTGGTAGTGAGTCCTCCCCACATCAGCAGTTTCCAGGGATAAAAAAAAGTGAAGGTTTGGGTGTGTTTTCTTTTGCAGGTTCCTTTTCCCCTCATTGATGACCTAATGCTCACATTCATTTGACCAAATTAGGAAGGATGTGCTTAAAATAGGGAAAGTGAATGCCTCCACTGGAAAATTTAGATTCTGAAGAGTTATCAAATATATTTATCATGTGGGTGGGAGGATTTCCCCATACAGCTTGCAAGATGTTATTGCAGAAAGACTATATATAAGGGTAATATTAAGCAATAGTCATATTTTTAGCAACCTCTTAGGCAATTTAGCATCTGGAAGTAAGAAGAGAGAATCACTCCCACGTGATTCACACTGTAGGATCTGCTTTGTAGGCCAGAGCTTGGGATGCTCTGTGCTACCAGTAGTTATTTCTGTTACAGGCTCCAGTGTGACACCATGAATCATTTGGCAGCGGTGTGTAGCGCTTTCTCATCAGCCTGTGTCCTTGTCAGAACTTCCTTAGAACCCAACTGCAATGACAAGTCTTGCACAATAGGATCTTCAGGCATGATATTGTGTCTTAGCCTAGAAAATATCCTTGTCCACAAATCTAATGGTGAGGAATTCCTTAATAACAACTTTTTTTCTCAGCTATCTACATGACATTCCTTCAACACTCAGAGAATATGAGAAAGGCTATGGCCCTAAACAATGGTAGTGGAGTGATGTAAATGGTAACAGTTCTCCTGCTGGAAGTCATCTTCCAGTTTTTTGATCTCTCTTGCTTGGTTATTTTTATTTAAGTGAGTGCTATATGAATAAAAAACTTACTGAGCACTTTTGAAACAGATTTCAAAACTTTATAAGCAGCTGATGTAGTTGATTATTCACAAAATACTGAAGCAATGAGATTCTTTTTGCATTTGTTGAGAAATGGAGGGCTAGGACATTTATGGAAGTTGATTTTCCTTTACCAAAACCATGCTCACAGCACATTACATCCCTTGCATTCAGGTATTGATAATTTTTTTTTTTTTTTCTAGATGAAAGCCCTGGTAGGGTAGTAATTGTACCATATCAAGAGCACATAAAATAAATGAAACCCTCCTTTTCCACAGCTGGATGCTACAGAATCTGTGGTGTCCACTGCTGGGGGCCTCCAGCCAAGCCTGGCAATTCACTGACACAACAGATCAGTTGTGGACACTGGCAGCTAGTTAGGCACAGTGTGAAAGCTTCCAATTCCTGACTTTTATCATTTTATCTCATCACCTTGCCATGAAGGCAGCATTTTATTGGTAAGCTTCCGAAGCCAGTAAATAACACTGTGTAGAAAAATGATGCAAGTTAAGTGCTGATAATTGCGAGTGGGCTGAGATTTCAAATACCTCTGCAGATGGTAGATTGAGGCAGGACATGGGCACTGGGAAGCTTGCTTCTTATTTTGTTGTTGTTGTTGTTGTTGTTTGAACTGCTGCACGTTGTGTAGTTCATTTGCAAGTAAAATACCAAAGACCAAGTGGCCCCAGGAATACAGTCATTTTTGATAGTGGCAGTGAAACACAAAAATGTTGAAATTTCAGTGGCTGTTTTTCACAGCTTCTTACTTATCAAAAGAACCATGCTATTTAGAAGTAACTAATGGATAAAATATGAACGAAGATTAAACTACAAAGGCTAAAAAGGATTATTTAGAGCAAAGCCATTATGCAGAGTCCTGACATTAATATTTAGACACTCATGAACACTTACATAACGGCAGCTTATTTTTAATGGTCTTCTATCTTGCTTTGACAACAGACTGACAAAATGTAATTTAGGACTATAAGCTTTGAGCCCCACATGGATAAGAAAAGCCTGTAATTCACATCATGCCCTGGCTTTTAAGACTTAAGAGATGATGGCAATTGTATGGCAGAATGCAGCTTGCAGGGCAATATCCATTTATATGCCATTTGAGCCCCTCAGGCTACACGACGGCTGCAGAGTGCATCATTAAGAACAAAAAAGAAAGAAAAAAAGCTGGCTTAGTTACAAGTAAACTGACATGATGGCAAATTAATTCATAAGGAAAGGGGAAGAAAGGAAGCTCTGGTTCTGTCAGTGCAGCCACATACCCATTGATTCAGGCACATCTCTGATTTGACTTTGTGTTTTTGTTTTATCACTCCAGATTTTCCCTCCTTCCCTTGTTATAAAACTGCAGGAAGTGGGTAAAGTGTCAGATCAGTGTTTCACAGGCAAATAGAAAGTCAAGCAGAGCCAATGTTAAAGAAACCCCTGGTTTGTGTATACTTCAAATCAAGGTTATTAGTTAAAATTTGTTTTTTTCTCATCCAGCCTGAAGTTAATAATTATTAAGCCTGTTTTGAGAAAGTCAGGGCCAGGGCTTGACCTGTGCTAAGCATGGATGTCACCAGCAATTAACCAGGGCTACCCCTGATGTGCTCCCTGGGAACTTGGTGTGGTTGACAGGCTGTGGAGGTGCTGCTGCAGCACCTGAGAGGTTGATCTGTCTCAGATTGGCATTGCTGTGGCTATTTTCTGCTTGGAGGAGTCAGTGGTTACCTGAGAAATACCCTCAACCCCCCCCATGTGTGCTTGGGTTCTGAGCTGTGAAGGTGACGTGCTGCTCCTGCTGCTCACACACAGGTGCCCGGAGTCTGAAGCACAGGGGTGTGTGCGGGCTGGGGAGCTGCTGCAAAGAGAGGATTCCCAGCCACCCTGGGGTGAGGGCTGCTGCTGCTGTGTGCTGGGGCCTGACTGGAGGGTGGTTGGGGGGGGTCTGCCACCTCCCTCTTGGTTAGTCGTCCCAGGAGCCAGTGGCCTCTGAGGAGCTAAGTGGTAGTCCCATCGCTTGTGTGGGATGGCATGTCCTGTTTTTCTCCAGTTTCTCCAGTTTTATGACCACATGATTTGGCACATAAAAGTATGTGTTTATTAGGTGTTTATATTCCCAGTCTAGTAGTTTGTCCTACTCATGGATGGTAAGCAAGACAGAATGAATATAAAAGTAAGATGAAGACAAAAAAGATGACCACACTTAATGCGCAGTCAACATATCTGCCATCAGCCAGGGTCTGTTGCTGCACTATATTCCCAAACTCCCTCTCAACTAACCTACCAGTGGAGGCTCATGGGGGCATGTTCGTCTGGCTCTTGGGCATCATCTCTGGAGGGGGAGACCTCAGGCATTGTTCCTCTCATCTTCCTGCTGGAGCAGCTCAGAGAGCCAAGCAAGGCTCTAGTTCAGTGCCAGCCTCTCCTTGGCTAAGCCCTGAGCCTGGGCTGCTGGGACAGCCCTTGCCATACAGACCACCATCAGCAGCCAGCACCTTCCACTCCCCGTTCCCTCTTACAGGTGTTCTCAGATGGGCTGTTTGCTTTACGCTGGTGTTGCAATAACTGCTTTAGTCAACATCTTCATCCACTGTGGCTGATTCCAAGGAGGTCACAGGCAAAATTACAAGCCCTCTCTGTGACCTCCCAGGCCTGTATACTGCCTGCAGCTTCCAGACAGGCATAGATGTCCTGAACCTGGCTGGGATCTGAGTTATACTTCCTTTACTGGTGTCTTTCTTAGTAAAACAATCCTCTAGAAGGTGTTTTTGGGTCTCACAGCTTGTGCAAATCAATAACAGAGATGGTATAGCCCATCTCCATAGGTGAAAGAGGCCTGATAACCTGCTAAAGATAGAGGGATAGTGGCCTTAATGTCAATGTGAATTGTGGTGGGAATTTAGGACAATCTTGGTGGATTAGTCTAGGAGCAGGATGGGCACTCAAGCTGTCTGCTGGGGCTGCTGGAGAATACTCTTCCTCTGAAGGTATACTTGAGATTTCCCTAGGATTACATCAGTTGGGTCATTCTAAACTGTATCTGAAGTCTTTCAGGCAGTCAGCCCAAGTGTGTGCTCTTAAGAGATGATGTGATCATGTGGCTGCCTCTCAGCTCTTGCTGTCATGAGGTAACATGGACACCTCCTGGAGGACAGATGCACTGACCCTCTCCCTAATCCATCACTACTACAGAGAGGACAGTGGGCTAATGGCTCTTTCGTGGTGGTGTAACTTCGCGAGTCTCAACACGTCATTGCATTAGTGTATAAAATGCCTGTGAGGAAAAGCCACTTCAGTTCTGACAATCAAAATTTCTTTCTTCTGTCTTGCTATAAAGATAAAACCTTCCTCTCCCACCTTTTCCTGATCATCTTTACAGAGAGGACCTGTGACTTGAAGACATTTGTAATAGGGAGCTGGAAATCTTGTTTAATCTGTGACAGACAAAGGAAATCATTCTATGCAGAATCAACTTTACAGAGGACAGGTATTGACCTGGTCCTGCAAACAGAGCAGGCATCCCCGTGGCTCTGTCAGAAAAGAGGCATCAGGCTGAAAATAACAGAATCAGAATCAGCCGGGTTGGAAGAGACCTCCGAGATTATCAAGTCCATCCCTTGATCCAACACCACTGTGATTACTAGGTCATGGCACTAAGTGCCATGTCCAGTCTGGGGAGCCTGAATTGGGACTGCACACAGAAACTGCACCAAATGTTACACGCCGGGAAAAGCCACATTTTCCTACACAGAGACAGAGGGAAGAGAAGGGATGCTACAGGTATTCCACCCATCAAGAGCATTGTGAAGAACATGCCCTGAGCCTGGAGGGTGTCTATCATATTCCCGCTCAGAGGGCTGCTGGTTTGGAACAACAAAGAGTGATGCAACAGGATGAACAAACCATCAGCTGGAAAGAAGATGGACTTTTCCTGCACCGAAGGTGGAGAAAGTGCTTGGAGGTGCCTGCTCAGACTGTGTGAGGATGTCATCTTGGGCGGGCAAAGTTCCAACTTCTCCAGACCCTGAGAGGGAGAAGAAATTCTCCTGAGACAGCCACTCTTCCCGAGAGGGCTTTGGAGGCAGCGGTGGCTGCTGGTGTCCTTATGCCTAGGAACATGAAGTGACGTAACTACAGAACTGAGCTAATGAACTCCCTCCCCAAAGTCATGAGGTAAACCTCACAGGTCATGAGACTGGGCAGCTGCTGCCCACCCTTGGGCCAGGAGCCTGAAGCCCACCAGAAATACCGATGCTGGGAAGGAAGAGGCAAGAAACTCCTGAGCCTTCACTGACATCTTGGGCAGATATGGCAAATGATAAGGGTTTTCATATGTATTAGAACTTTTGTTTTGCTAGTATTAATATTAGTGATCTTTTGGTTTGGCTGAAAAGGGCAAGAAAGAGGCTGGTGACAGCCCCACAAAGAATCCCACCAGAGTGAGCTGCTGTCTTGTGCAGTCACTCATGTTTGGTCGCCCTTGTTAAGTCATTATGACTCAGACTCAGCAGAAGCACTTCTGTGCTGATTCTATTGCTAAAAGAGGTTTCTAAGCAGCACCTCTATAACCTGCTTATATTTTTATGTATGTAAATATATAAATGTATTGCTCCAGCTCAGGGCAAACTATACAAAAACCACAGGTTAGCCCAAGCACTTCAGCAGAGTTGGAAAAGGGATTTGTCAAAAGATGCTGGGGCCTTCACTCATTTTTCGTGGGCTTCTTGGAAGCTGGTTGTTGGTGTTGTTTGTGAAGTTTATGTTAGTGCCATATTTTGATGCAAGGTAGTCCATTAAATATCAGATGACAAATCAATGATTTGTAAAAGCTGTGTGCTGCAGAGAGACTTCTGCTCATTTCCTGTGTGAAACTATTTATATCCAACAAAACCTGTAGACTGGAAATTCAGGCTTTTAAATTGAACGTAATTCTTCCTTCACAGCAGGATAGCCATCACATTCCCCGCAAAACCATCTGTAGTAATAAAAATACAACATTAAACCCAGGCCTCACAATGAAAAGTCCTTTTCATTTCATTTTTTAAACCTTCTTTGTTGCAATAGTGATACTCTTCACTTCCTTCTTACTTACTGACACTGTGAGTCCATATGTGTCTGCCACACTTGTTTAATTTTCTCCTTGGAATATGAATAAAATTAACTACCAGAGATATGTTGGTATCAACCTGCCAAAGAAGGACTTTTCCATGGTACAATAGCTGCTGCTGCTTTCTTCTGTCAGTCTGAGTTTTTAACTCCTCTCTTTAAGGTGGATGGAGCACAAAAGGCTGTGAATTATTTTGGGGTGCTTCAGCGTAAGAGGTTTCAAGGATATTTGGCTGTAGTAGTGTTGATCTACTGGAGGGTAGGAAGGCTCTGCAGAGGGATCTGGACAGGCTGGATTGATGGGCCAAGGCCAGTTTTATGAGGTTCCACAAGATGAAGTGATGAGTCCTGCACCTGGTTCACAACAACCCCATACAGCACTACAGGCTGGACACAGCATGGCTGGAAAGCTGCCTGGAGGAAAAGGACCCGGGGGTGCTGATAGACACTCCACTGAACATGAGCCACCATGTGCCCAGGTGGCCAAGAAGGCCAGTGGCGTCCTGCCTTTTATCTGGAATAATGTGGCCAGCAGGACCAGGGCAGTGATTGTCCACCTGTCCTCAGCACTGGTGAAGTTGTACCTCGAGTGCTGTGTCCAGTTCTGGGCCCCTCAATTCAAAAAAGGCATTGAGGGGCTGGAGCGACTCCAAAGAAGGGCAATATAGTTCGTGAAGGGCCGGGAGCACAGGTCTTATGAGGAGTGGCTGAAGTTGTTTGGTTTGGGGAAAAGAAGGTTCAGGGTGACCTTATCTCTCTCTACAATTACCTCAGGAGGTTCTGGAGAGGTGGGGATCAGTCTCCTCTAGCAAGCAGCAAGTGGTAGGACAAGAAGAAATGACCTCAAGTTGCACCAAGGGAGGTTTAAATTGATATTAAGGAAAACTTCTTCACCAAAAATGTTGTCAGGCATTGGAATAAGCTTCTCAGAGAAGTCACCTTCCCTAAAGGTATTTAAAAGACATGTAGATGTGGTGTTCAGGGACATGATTCAGTGGTTCATTTGGCAGTGCCAGGTTAGTGGTTGGCCTTGATAATCTTAGAGGTCTGTTCCAACCTTGATGATTCTATAATTCTATTTGTTTTAAACATTTCTTTTCTTGATTCCTCCTCAGCTCCTAGATCAAAAGGGAGCACAGAGCAAGGAAAATCCCCACAGGTTTTGTCACCACTGTAGACTGCAGAGCAGTCCAAGTAATTAGTGAAAGCCCTCAATGCCTGCAGACGGCCCACACCTCTGAAACGTCACACCTTCCTAAGGTCCTGAACCCAGCTGGGGCATCCTCACAGTACAAGCTTGAAGCTTCACTGTGTTGATGAAAATTGAGTCTTTCACAAGGAAGAAAGAGCTTGGATTTGAGTCCATGAACATCCTCTGAGTCCAGTTCTTTAGGTTTCTGGTAGGCAGTTTTGCCTTGGATTTCATCAGGGATTTGTCCTGATGCTCTCTGGGTGATTTTTTGACTTTACTTGCTGGTGTCAGGACTGTGGCTAGAGGCAAATTGATTCTCTGATGTTCTTGCAAATGAATTAAAAAAATCATTTCAAATACAGTTGAAAAAGGTTTTTCAGGTTCCTGTGAATAGCGACCTTTCAATGCTAAATGATTCTGGCTCTAGATCTTTTTCTTGAAAATACCCTGAAAATAAACACAGAGAGGCCCATAAAACTGTTTAACTTGAGTAACACTGGATGCATAATTGCTGTGCATAATAAATTAAATGAATAAATGATCAATGAAGGAGGTTTTATCAGTAGCTCTGTTTTCATTTTCAAAATAGAAAATTGTGTCTAAGAAGCAAATGGAATTAACTTTTCTAACACAGAAATTGCAGGAATGGATTTCCCCCTCCTTTGCACGGACCTGGAGTTCCTCTATGTGAGTGTGGTATCAGGAAGAGGAGAGCCTAATTTACAGATTAGGCTGGAAGTTAACAACCAAACTCAAGCCTGCTGTAGTCAGTAGAACATTGCCCTTCACTTCAGGAAGTGTAGGCTCGGACTTGGAGATGCACATTTTCCTTTAAAGTAATCACACGCCAGTCAATTGTTTGTGTGTGTATGTATGTGTATGTGGACCAGATGCACAGATTTGCAGACCCCAGAGAATTTCAGTGCTTTCAAAGGATGTGATGTAAAATTCTGCACACTAAATTTATTTCTTCCCATGCAACTGTGTACAATTCGTTCTAATAGGAACTAGACGCTTCCTGCACGTCTGTTTTTTTAATGGAATCTTCTAAGTTTTATAAGGGCCATATTTAGCTGTACATCCTCTCAACTGTTAACTGTATTATGCTTTTAAGGAAGTCATTAGCTGCTCACTAAACACTCTTCCTATAGTGGTTTTACAATGCATGCACATTGAAATGTGGTTCTCTGTGGGCTAAATAGCTCTCTGCAATAAAAGAGTATGTATGTATGTGACTAGAATAAATGAGGAGAACTTCTAAAATGTATGGCACAATTGGAAAATAATTCCTTCTTCTCTGCCCTCCAACAGCTCCTAACACAAACTTCATACTTTTAAACAATTTCCCTTTTTTTTTACAACTGATCCCAGGACTATTGCTCATGCCTCCCATGAATATAATTTCTGCTACATTTTTGTTTCAACTTGGAGGAGGGAAATGATTTTCACATCCTGACTGGTTCAGCATTTGCAGCTGAAGCTGTTTTCTTCCTTGCGTCATTCTGAACTAGCTCCTACATTTCATCTCACACCATTCTGTTATGCTTTCCATGTACAGAGTGGAACCATCCACTTTCAGCCTAAAAGGTCTAATTTAAGATGAAGGGGAAATAGAATGAGGAAGATCATAAGTGAAGGCTCCATGAAGAAATTCACTGCACTTCCTCTTTATGAAAACAAGCTGCAGGCTGCCTCTGGCAAATACGAGGTTTGTTTTAATGTAACTGTATAGCAAAGACCTTACTCCTTGAACCTGCTGCAGTCCTGCTCTGTGAAGTCTGCATAAAGTTTACATGGGAGTTATAAATCAGGAAGAGATAGCACTGAAATAAATGGTCTGTGCTTCCTATGGCATCATGGTGTTGTACTGTGCCAAACTGTGGGTTAGGTTTTTGCTGTACTTCTTATGCACTTGAATAATCAACTGCCAAGAAATTAGTATCTGCATTCCTTTCTTTACTTACCTACATCCACTGCCTTTACAAAATAAAATAAAAAATAAATAAAAAAAAAAGACCCCAACAACTCTTACTTCCCAAGGTATGTGTTTTTTTCCTATGTTTTGTGGCTCTTCCTCGCCTAACTGAGACCTGTGGAAGTATTTGAGCAGGTGCCCAAACAGTTTCAAGCATTCCCACATCAGGAAAACTTCCCTTTCCGACTCTGTGGGACTCTGCAGCCCCTGGAGATGGGTCGGTTGTAACAGGAATTGCCACGTGCTCACATAATCCACCTACTCTGCTGTTCACTTCTGCCGACTTTCTCCACAACAGTGGTAGATTTCAGACAAAAATAAATTACAGAAAAATAATTACTCCTTACATTTTGGAGAATTTTGATATTTGGGTGCTTTCCTCCTGTCTGAATCTGTCATGGAGAAGTCAAGGACAGATGGGGTCACAACACCAGTGCAGCAAAAAATGCCGAGGCATGGACACATAAAATAAGATCTGCTGTCCGATTTGGCTGGCAACATGCATTTGGAAAGAGAAACAAAGAGGTGGCCTCAGAGGATGAAACCTTGAGAATGCGTGTGCTCAGAACAGGCTGGTAACGAGCCTCGGGAGGACATTCACGTGTCTCTTCAAGTAGCACAAGAAGAGAAGCACGAGCAACAAGATCTGCTGAGACCAGCCCAGCAGGACCAGGTTTCCCAGCCAGTTTCCCAGCCCAGGCACGCAGGTTCTTGCAGTCGATGCCAGGGTTCCTCAGCTCATCTGAGGATGCTGATGGCATCATGACTTCAGCCTCATTTGTGATTGCTCTGCGTGCTCTGATGAGTGGTGGGAGCAGAGGATTGGGAAGGGGGTGGCAAAAGAACACCTCATGCACATTCAGGCTTTGCAGAGTGAAGGGGCCACACCACATTATTGTTCCCAAAACTAAAAATCCCACGAGCATGGTAACTGGGAAAATCTGGAGTAAAACATGAAAAAACTTCTTAGAGAGTTTTTCCTTCCTCTGCATTTTTAGAAGGCGTGGCCAAGCTTTCAAGGTTGTTAGCTTAACATTTGGCATCCATTTAAAAAATATTTATTTTCATCATCCACATAAACAGGATCTATTTTCCCCCCTCCCTTCTAAAAGAAAATAATTGACTGATATGTTTCTAGGAAGCAAACAAAGAGAAGAATGCATACAAAGCTTAATATATCTGCTTCCCATAAAGCTCTGCAGTGTTCAGGTGTTTGTAGGACTCAGTTCTTTATGAATGAAAACAAGGCAAATGCATTGATTTCAACATGCCTCAAAACAAAGATTCCTGAAGGAATAATGCAAGAACAATGAAAAGAAATTATTTCAATTTTTACAAAAAGCTAAGGGAAAAAACTACTTTCCAAAAAAATCCCCAAGCTGCTTTTTGAGGAGTAATAAGATCTTAATTTTTAAAAAATTCTCCTACATTTTGTTATATTAGTTGGGGACTACATTCCTTGATGGAGCAAGGAAACTGTCAGGATGGCCATGTGTGTAGCAGATATGATCCCAGTTGCACAGAGGGCTGTCATCTGCATGTTAGGCTTCCAGGGGAAACCCAGGGGCCTCATTCACAGCTTGGACCAAACAAGGCCCTGCATAAACTCCCTGAGACATGCACAGCCAATTTACTTTTAAGAGCAAAATACACAACAAGCTGTTATTATTATACAATAGGAAATGGATGTGGAGGGTATGGTTGTGATTAAGGAGCAGTTTACCTCTATTACATGCAGGGTTAAATGACTATACAGAGAATGGAGCAATGGGGAAAACAGTCTTTTTGATGGAGGTCTTCAGTCTAAAAGCCAGAGTTTGGTGTTCAGGGTAAAGGCAGACCCCTGCATTGTGGAGCTGTTGGAGGAACTGCTGTGTGCCGACTCTTGGCAGATGCAGAGATTAGACCACCTTGCTGCTTGACCAAAGGCTTCTGACAACACTCCTCACCAGAATCCCCTCGGGAAACTGCAGGTTTGGTTACAAGAAAGGAAACAAAACACAACTTTTTGCAATGGAGGAAGGTCACCAAGAGACTTTAGCAATCTGTGGTGGGACGTGCTGTTCAACAGGCTCATAAATTACCTGGACAAAGAGGTGGGTGGCAAGATGAGAGCATTTTCTGATGATAGTAAGTATTCAGAATACCTGCATTCCCCAGGGCAGAATTACAAAGTTCAACCTGACACATAAAGCACATGAGATATAAACTCCTGAACATGTATCTCCTAGCGACAATGCTGGTAACTCTAGAATGCCAATGATGTGTCACATGTCTAACTACACTGTATATAGATTTATTTCAGTTTATCTTTTAATTAAATTCATGTCTGTAAGCTGAAAAACCCAAACACTTCCTGGAGACTCAGTAGAGCTGTGCCGGGTGGAATGATGTTTTTGAATCAGATCTCATGGCTAGTGAAAGAGTATGATTAAGAAAGACGAAAACATCTGGAAAACAGCTGATGATGATGCTCCCCCAAGGGACATCATCAAAATATCCTGAAAGAATATTTCTGTAGCAGAAGCAAGGTCAGTATTGCACACACAGAAGTAATTTTTCTTGGGAAAATAAAAAAGTGTCCCTGTTCAAAAGTTTTTTCTTCTCCCTATTAAAATTTAGGAACAAAAGTGGAAACAGCAATTCCTCCTTTTTCGGACAACGAAAACAAATGCTTAATAATATCTCCATATTTAGACAGGACAGCATACTTGGGGGATATAGTCACTCATTTGGTATCAAGGGTTCCTTTATTTGCAGAAGCAAAAATAGCATTTGAACAACTCTTCATGGATGCTTCAGCCTTCAAACATAACATGGCTGTAATACAAAATTGCAAGTAATTCAAACCTCCTTTGAAATTTACGACGAGATCCAGCTCTTTAAAAAGTTGCTGGAGATGTTGATTCTGAAGGGGTTTGCAGGGTGTTTGGGTGAATATCAGCCAAGTCCCCTTGGTTCATCATTGGAGCTGCACTTCTTCTGGGCGGTGCAGTGACTCAGGTGATGGCCAGTAGCCATCTGCTGGACCGCCCTCATTAGCCTTGCTTCTTAATTGGACAGAGACAAACTGCACATCATAACTGCACATCAAAGCTTCTTCCCACAAAGGAAGAGTGCCCTGCCACTGTTGTCTTTAAGGTCTGAACTCATTTCCTCCCTGGCAGAGTTAGATACTTGCTCTTGTTCAGTGTCACAGGGCTTGGCTCTTCCCTCCACAGCCATGTGCTGCACGGGGTGACACAGAGCCAGGTGCATCAGCCTCCAGCACAGATCCGTCCTGGACGATGAGCAAAAGTGGTAGATGCTCGAAGGTGGGTCTCAGCTGGCCTCTGTCATCCTGACAGAGCCTTGTCCTTTCCTACCCACTCTGTGCCTTGTCTTTTCCCTGCAGACATCCCCTCCCAGCTGGCAGTCAATCCACCTTTTGCATCAGTTAGTCAACCTCATTATCACCAAATACTGTCATGTACCAGCTGCAAAGCAATACCTGGAGAGCAAAGTCTGCTTGAGTTTTGCTTGAAGACCTGCTGTACAAAAGAGAAGATTATATAGTGATGTAGAGTTGTAATAAATACCTCACATCAGGAACAGCAGTGGACAGCTTCAGAATTAAGAAAATGAAAGCCCTATATTTAAAAAAGGAGCAGAGAGAAAAACAAACTAGGTCATCCCCAAACTATTTCCCTACCCTCCATGAAGTCCAGTTCTCAAAGGCTTTGCACAGTTTAAAAAACATTTTGTGGGGAAAAGTGTTTACAAACATGGAGGTAACTGGAAAATGGGATAAAATGATAGATGTAAAGATATTTCTTTAATAAGGAGCTGATTGGATGGATGATGGAAATTTTAGGGATCATAGATCTCATCTGTCTGGACTTGGTGAACCAACTGATGGGAGGACACAAGGGAAATTATTTGTTGAAATAGGGAAGAGGGGAACTCAAAGAAGAATCCCAGTGAGAAAGACATAGAGCTCCAGAATATTATTAGGTTGGAGTGGGATATTGGATGGGGAGAATGAGGTGACTCTTCTGAAGGACTGCAGTTCCTGGGTGTTAGTACATGTGCCAGGTGCATCCTGACCTGCAGCAAGGCAGGAGCTGGCAGCCAGACCCCTCCTGTTCCCGCTGTGGATTTAGTAGGAGTGAAACCTGGGAGTATGGTCAGGACAACTGCAGCATAGACAGGCAGCTCCTTGACCTGATTAATGAAAGGAATAACACCTCAAGAGCTTCCTTAAGAGCATTCTCACACCTCTGGCTTTCTGGATGTCTACTCTTACTGGACAGAAATGCATGGGGCTGGCTTCTCCAGCCTACCAAACCAAGGCCTGGGCAACTGCTCTCTCTAAATCTTTTCGGGCCATCCTAGGACACAGAGACTGTGGGTCAGCTTCCTAGTCAGGGCAGTGGGGACAAAACAAGCTGATGAGTTTTAAGATGGAGATTGATCCATTTAGTAAAGGACTTCAAAGAGTTGTTGGACCACTTCTTAGTGACCTGAGAGCCCCAAGTTCCTAGAAAGCTATAAGCTCTGTGTTTTTCCATCTGTGGTACCAGATGTGTTCCCAGAGGATGGATGGCAGCATCAAACAGTTGACTAATGGAGTGTTGTACAGAGTCACAGAAATTCTGGCCGGTGCTGTTTTCAGATATTAAGCTTTGATGACGGCATTTAGTCAATCATTGCCCACACCATGGCAGCAAAAAGTTCCTCCTTATTCCTGAATATGGGTATTGCCTTGTTCAGTTCTGTTTCTAAAGTAGTTTTCTTCACTTCTTTTACTTTTCCAAGGAGGAAACCAATGAATCAAATGGCCTTACAACAACATTTTTTCAGCCTGTTATTTTTCCATTATGTCTTGTGGTCAGAAGCCTCTTGTGCCGGCCTCTGCGTGATTTGTTCCTCCCCTCATGGCAGTATTACGGTAATACAATCCTGCTATTACCTCCAGTGTTTCCAAAGGGAGTCAAGTAATTTTTGGTGGCATCTCAGAAGCAGGCATGCTCTGCTGCAGCAATTTCTGGCATATGACAAGTACCACATTTCAACTTGCCAGAACAAATTAGCTCTGCAGTGCAAAGTTAGTCTCCATTCAAGGTGAGGGAAGTGAGAAAATGGCAAGGAAATAGGAGAGTTGCAATCCAAAATTTTGGGTAGTCAGTCATCTGAGATTCCATGCTATGAAGATGGGGAGAGATATCCAAGGCTGCATAACTCAGTGCTTCAGTCCCTCTTCACATTCTCGTGCAGCCGTGCTGAAGTCAGGGACAGTCTATGTGGCTTCTGCTACTTGGAGTTTCAGGATTTTTTGCCTGAATTTCAAACAGTTACCAGAATGTAATGGGAAATGTGATCACACAGGGTCCGGAATTGGTAGCTTTCCTATTTAGTTAATAAACCTGTTTATTTAGACTTAGCAATTTCCTGTCGTCTACAGCATATTTCCAAAAAGGAAACTCTAGTGCTGCTCCACAACTGCTGTCTTTAAGCACCACCACAGAAAGACAACTTTCAAGCCACTTTCATTTGTTTCACAATTCGGAAGTAATCACCCTCCTTTGTAGTCATGTGCCTTTTACTCAAAGCTCTCTGTGTACTTCCCCTCAACAAAAGTCACGTTCTGCTGCTAAAATTAATGCTTCCTGGATACTGATCTCATGCCAGAAGAGCTGGTAACGTCAGTGACTCAGAGCCACCCACGTACATCACTCTACCCAGCCAGCACCTTGCCAGAAGTCAACCTGCCTTCATGTGCAAGCTGGCCCACACAGAGTCCATTCTCCAGCACCCTACACAAGATTCCTAATGACCTGCTTTGCCTCCAGCTCCTTAGCACTGCACTCACACTGTCATGTTCCAAAAGAATATTTGACGCAACCTGTCCAAGCTGGATGTAGGACTGATGGCCTCTTGATTTCCAGCCAGGAGTTAAATTCCCACCTGGCACTACTGTGATGATTATTAAAAACAATAACAAACTCTCAAAATAGTGTAGCATCCTGTTGTTGTCCAGAAACAATTCATTTATGAAGAAGAGCATCATCGCTCAAGACTATAAAAGTAAACAGAAAAGGAAAATTACTTGGAGTATGTTACAACTGTTTGCCAGCTCCAGGCAGCTCACGCTATGCCATCAGATTTTCTCAGAGTTCATCCTCATAACACCAATCAAATAAGTTGTCAGTAATCTGGTTAAAGACAGCCTGTGGGGCTGAGTTAAAAGACAGGAAAGAAAATCACAGCAATAAAGTGAATCCAAGATAATATGCACAACAGTAAATAGGAAGAAACCTGACTCCTCTTTTCAACACCATTAATGGTTATTAAATTTATGTGTGATCATTACAGGTGTATGTGTGTGTGCAGGATGCATCAAATAATTACAATCCAAATTCTTGCAGAAGTTTTCATCTGTTAATGCAGGAACTGGTGAAAATAACCCAAAATACTGTGCCGACTTCCCATGCTGCTGGCCCTGCACGAGCCTACACCCTCCAAAGTACTGGGTAGTTTGGCGTGGGTAAGTCTGGGAGGGGATCTGGAAATCATACTCACAAGGATGTTATTTAAGTGACAGAAATTCAAACCAGCAGATTTGTGGCCAGATTTTATTGTAACATATGTATTTATTGCTTACCCAGAAAATTGACTAATTCTTGTAGCCACAGCAACTGAAAGTATTTACATTGCCCAGGGTATGCACAGTGACTCCAAAGCCAAGCTGTAGTTTGAACTTCTAGCCAAGGCTCTTCACTGAGGCCTTTGCCAGTGGAGGTTTTGGAGCAAAACAGTCTCCCCATCTTTCCTTGGAAAGGCTATCTCTTAAGCCCTGAAAATCTCATATCCTCTCCTCTTTTCCCTGCTGTTCCTGCACCATCTCTGCATGTGCTGCTGCCAAGACTGGTAGTTCCTTGCCTGTGGCAGCTACTGCAGACAAGGAATGGATCAGAGTGAGCAGAGCAGACTCCAAGTGAAGGGGAGAATATTGTCCAGTGCCAAGGACCTGAGGCCAGCCCCAGTCTTACCCATGCCATTCAAAATAAGAAATAGATCACTCAGGTTCACTAGCAGTGGGGTAGGCATGGCTTAGGTACCTAGGAAGTTCCACGGGCTGGTGTGGATGGCACCCAGCTGAGCAGGTCTTGCCTCTATCCATCCCAGCAGGCACAGACAGTGTGTGCTTGCCCACGGTGACTGGCGCCGCTCAGAGCTGGGGATAAGCAAACACACTGGTGGCCTAGAAAGTGGAGAAATATTGACAGATGGGTGGACTTTCATTCATGCAGGCAAACTCTAATATCACTGCATCGAGGGCAGTTGCATACTGTTCTGGCTTTTCCGATTAGTCTGAGGTCATTTCATTGGAAAGCACTTGTTTTCTAATGTGTGTGTTTTTTTGGGTTTTCTCTAAGCATGGAGTGGGGTACTTTTAACTGTTTTTTTAGGGTTTCCCAAAGGGAGCTCCATGGGTGAAGAGTCCAAAGGCTGTGGAGCAGTGCTGTGCAGATTCTGTTTTATACACATGTGGTGTTATCCCACCACACGCAGCAGAATAGGCTGTCTTTCATCTGCCCTTCCAAGTCATCACAGCATTTTATTTCTGCTTGTAGCCTAAGAAAAGATTGGAATGGTGTCTCCTGAGAGCAACTGAGCTATGGATCTAAACCTAAAGCTTCATTCGGTGCAGAAGTCCACTGAAAAGGAAAGTGGCATTACAGAAAACTTGTAAACCTGATACTATCTTTGCTGTCTCCTTTTCCTCCAAGGCTGAAGATTTGTACTTGGGTTAACTCTACATTTCTAACTGTCTTTTTGATTTAACAGGGTTGGCAGGGGAGAGAAAAGCTGTCATAAATTGTTTCACCATCCTTTTTTTAGAATTTCAAATCAAACAAACTCTGGAGGAGACTGTTTTACAAAAAAAAAAAAATCTTCAATGAATCTTGGACACCTGTCTTGTCCTGGTTTCATACTGATTTCTGTAGCAGTCACTCACATAAAAACATGGGTGTAAAATGCTGAAGAGGATGTGATTCTGGAAAACATCATCTAATGTCATGAAAAGTATGTTTATATTAGGAATGCTAAATATATAAATATGTATAAGATTTTCAGGCCAATAATAAAACACAGAGTGTTAAAAGGTGTCCCACTGTGTCCATTCTATGCAACAGAAAAATTGACTGGGGATTGCTACCAGCTTCCTCATTCTTCCTCTGTTTGTAAACGCCTTGGGAGACAGTTCTTAAGAAGAGAAGGTGCGAAGCAAAATCCGGCTTGTAAGACATTAACACGTATTGGCTCCAGAAGAGAAACTACAATGACAATTAGATTTGGCCATTGACAATGGAGCTGCTAATCACCAAAGCTAAAATCAGATTACCCAAAATGAAAGTCTGTTGCCTGGCTGCAGCTGAGTTTCAGATGTTCTTATTGTGTACCAAGAGGAATTGCAATCCCATTATCCAGACAAGGACCAAAAGCCCAAATCAAATACCAGACAGATTAAACAGTGATTTCCCATGTCCCCCCCGCTCATGCTGAGCCCAGAGCCAGGCATGGACATCTCCTGCTGGGCACTGTGTTTGGCTCTCCACCAGCAGCCTCTGAGCCAATTCTCAGCACCCAACCTGCAGCTCCAGTTTAAAAGAGGATGTAAATGCAAGCTGAAAAATCTGGGCTTTTTGTCTCATTGGTCTCTTGAGCTTTTCTGCTTTTGCATTCACACATTAGTTGCAAGATTGCACATAAATTCAACAACAAATTTTATCCTCTGCTAGACAGGCACACTCTGGTCAGAGGTGGTGCAATATCATGCTGGCAAACATTTGGGCACCTTGGTATTTTTGTAAGTTTACTAATATTTTGCCAAAGCTTGCAGAAAGGTTTAACTGAAAGGTCAATGAAAGAATATCTGCATATTGCAAATCTAATAATCAGGGAAGATGTAATTTGTGTAAATTTAGGAAAAAGCCAAAGTAAACACTTCGAAGAAATTGCTCATATATTCAGGGCTAGCGGTGGGGTAATAAAAATAAAAATTATGTACAGAGCACCTATTGTAGTATAGAAACTTAACCTCAACATATTGATCAAGGTGTTTCTTTTCCCTGAATTAATATATGCCTACGAGTGAGTATTTGTTTAAGAAAAGTTAAATAGAAAGGCCGTGAATAAATATAAAGACTGAGATGAAATAGCCATCTGGACTACATTAGACCAAAATGCGTAATTGAAGCAAAGAGAGCATACATCCTTTGATCCAGTCACGCACAACTGAAATGAAAGTAAATGGGCAATTTCTCTTATCTAATCATTGGAGAAGAGTTTGCAGCACAGGTAAGTGAGAAGGATCGCTGGAGGGCTGCAGCTGGGCCACCTCTGCGGCAGGAGGACCCAGGTACTCCAGCCACAGGTGTCCTCATGGCCAGTACTACATCAGGGCCAGGACTGCAGTGCAAGCCCTAGCTAGGCTTGTGTTTAGCTGCTAAAACCATGCATCCAGCCTTAGCACCTCTGCTGTTTCCACAGGATGAGCAACAGAGCCATATGGCAGGGCAAGCTTGAACTTGGCTCTGTGCATCTGGAAGAAATGGGGTGTCTTTGCAGTGCCCTGTTCAGCCATGGTGGGGACACCCACACAGTGAGCAAAGGCAGGCAGGCAGCCAGGGAAACACTAGCCCGCTTTAATCCAGATTGGTTATGCAAGCAATGGCACAGAGAGGGGACATGCATTGTCATACTGCTGCCTTGAAGTATCCTCCTTTCGTTAAAGGTGAGGACACAGGGATGGGATTGCCAGAAAATGCTAATGGGAGTGAAAGCCTGTACTTCCAGAGCCTGAATTCTACCTCAGCCTTTGAATCCAGAGTTGGCACCGGTCTTTGAGGTGTACAGCTGTACTTAACACTAAGGCGAAGGAGCAGGAAGGACTAAGGTCTGCTGAATAGTATTTGTAGCCCACTGTTGAAATCCAAGCCAGCTCCTGAATGAGCTAAAAACTAATCAGAAAGTGCCTTCAGTAAGCTCTGCTTTCCTGAGCACTGCCACCTACTTGCCCAGGCAATACACTGCCCATCATCAAACCAAAGCATGGAACTTTTGTCTCCCGGCCTCTTGGTGAAAGATAAACTGTTTATTAGGTCTGCAAGTACCCCCTGACCCTGGATCAACACTGTTGTGCTGGCAGAATCTAGGGGGTAAACCATCAAAGAAACAGAAATATCTCACTGCTGTAGATGACTTCAGGAGGCTGAATGTAGGGGCACGGAGACTTACAATTAGAGCATAGCACGGGGCCAGGAGGCAGAGCCACCTGCTCAAGGGCCAAGCAGGAATGAGATGTCTTGATTTGGTGATGAGCAGCACGTTGCCTGAGTGAGAAGATGGTGGTGCTTGGGAAAGCAAAGCTTGCTGTAGGTGGCTTCTGATTAGTTTTTCGCTCACTCAGGAGATGGCTGGGATTTTAACAGCTGGTTCAACCACAGTGCAGCAAGTCGTCTCCTAGCAGAGCCCTGTCTGGAATGGAGGAAGAAGAAATACAGTTGAAACTAAGGAAATAATTTTTCAAGATCCCATTTTCAACTGCCAGCTTCTTGAATAGCTTTTTCATTTCTCCCATGCTCCTCAGTTCTGCGCCTGTGGTTTAGTTCCTGCATTTAATGTGATGGGTGTGGGAAGAGGCAGAACGTAAAGTCAGCTCTTCTGTGCTGAGAGCAACAGCTCTGTGGGCAACGGCAAATTATTATCTAATAACTTTCCTTCATTATTTTCCCAGTTTGTAGAGCAGAGGAAATGATGTGCAATTGTTCATATACACACACACACACATATATGTATTTTCTGACATTGCAACATAAAATATTCATTTGGAGAGTTTTCCCATTATTTCCAAAGCTCAAGTAGAAATTTCTTAGGCCGCTTTGTCTGACTGACGTTATGTAGGTAATTTCATAGTTCTTACAGGATAGAGATGATAATTCCAGAAAAAAAAAGAAAAAAAAAGAAAAGATGGTGCCAGAGCCTGCCAATGTTGAGAGCAGGAAGCTTTTAAAAATAAAATTTTCAAATCCTTGAAAAATTCTTCATTGAGTAACTTGCAGACTGAGGCAGACCCATTTTAACTAGCTCTGTTATGCAGCGGCAAAACTGCCTGAGTAACTGAGATATGTGTCTGATATGGCTCTCTTTATGCCATCAAAAATTATATGATGATGACACGCTGGTCATGATGGATGCTCTTTGATAACAACCATCAGTTGAGTGAAGGTAGGTGCTTCCTACCAGTTAGTTAGGAAAGTCTGTATGCCAGGCCATTACATGCAGAGTAAAGACCCAGCAGGACAGGAAGGGCAGCTGAAAAAACACACTACGCCCTTGAATAACAGATCTGAGTCCTGACATCTCCCTTGTCTAAATCCAGTCTCCAAGCAGGAAAATGACTTGAAACAAGTGTTCTGTCAGCAACTATATTGCCCACTATTCTGTCCATCCTCTCACTGGAAGATGTCTTTCCTTTGCGCTCAACAGTTTGGAAGAACAGGGGTTTTTTCCCATTTGCATTTCACCATATTAAATGAGTAAAACCTGCTCAAGAGTTCAGAGAAAAAGAGGATGCCCCATATCCCAGGCATTCACTCTTTCCCACGCTGCCTGGCCACCCTCCTGCACTGTCCATCTGCCAAATAAAATTCAACATCTTGGAGACAAATGGCAAGGGGACAGATTTTGCATGAAAAAGGGTAAAAAAAGAGAGCAAATACCACAAAATACCACAAAGCAAATACCACAGGAACAAAAAATACTGTTTATAGCCACATGTGACTGAATATAAATTAGTTTGTGCGGCTGAGTTAACTTTAACCCTGCTGTGGAGGAAGAGATTTAACTTAAGTGGAAAACCCCACGTCAGATTTCTTCAGCCATAACCCCATGCACTCTTGTACTGGCCCTTTTGGTCAACCACTGCAACCTGTCAGCAGTCACCTGAAAGACTTGTAAAGGAAATACTGTACTCCAGGATCAAGGGAAAGAAATACAGCTGCAGATTTTTTCCACCACATTGAATCTAAACCCAACTGCATATGCAAACCTACCTGGAAAACCCACTCTTCTCTTACTTATCCAGACTCCATCATGCTTCTATGAAATCTGAAAATATCATCTGAAAATCAGTGACCCATCTGAAACAGGAAGGGTGAAGTCAGACGGTGAGGCAAACAAACACTATTTCCGAGTCAGTCTCTCAAGGTCTGTAGTTTCTCATCTGGAGATATGGCTTCAAGTTCAAGTTCCTGCTTGAACCCAACTGTTCATATAGGCATTTCCAATGGAGCTGTTGTCCTCTTGGGCTGCTCTTAGCTATACTCACCCAGCGCTCACAGCACCTCTGCCCATCCCTGAGGTGGCTGGTTCTGTGCTTGGTCAACACAAGACCCTGTTTGTCTCCTGCAGCCTCCCGCCAAGCCTCGAGAATAACCCAAGCCTGGTTTGGGCTCCCTGGTAGGAATTCCCATCGCTGAGGTCCTGCATGTCTGCATGTTACAGTGGATGAACATGCCACTCACTGCCTTCATCCCCTTGTGGGCAAGCCCAGGGGAGCCCTGGGGTCTCTTTGATGAGGTCTAAGCTCCACAACTTTGTTCATCATTTGTTGAGGAACAGCTGGAGATACTCAGGACACAGTGTGGACTGTCTAGCTGATGTGGACTCACTATTGGTCAAACACAGGCTGCCAGAGGAAAGATTCAGGGATAGAAAAGAAGGGGAATACCATGTCTGGGATTTGTCCTCTTTCCACCCCTGTTCATGTTGCCTGAGTTGAGTTTCAGGGCTCCCTACATGTGCCTGGCTGCCAGCTGAGATCAGGAGCGGCAGCTGGGCTGTGACATCCTGCAGTGCTGGTGGTGTGCAAGCTCCACAGCAATGCAGGAAGAGCAAGTCCCAAGCTTTCCAGGCATGACTCTCTCCTGTGCTTTGGCTGGGCCTGCTCAGGAAGGCAGCAGCAGCTCTACAGGGAAAAGGTGTTTTGTGCTTGTAGGCTGGGGCAGCTGATGTAGTCATCCCTACCAAGCTGGTAGGTTTGATGTTGCTGGAGGTATTGAGCTGTGGTATCAGTCAAGTGTCACAGGGCAAGTGATAACTTTGCATTAAGCAACTCTCCCCACAGTGAGAAACAGGTTTAAAAGGGATTGTCTCCAGGATAGTAAATTTTCTGGTTCATTCTTTGAATTAAACCTAGTGAATTGTGGGTGTAAATAGGTAACCTGAGTAACTTGGCCTTAGAATTCACTTGAATGGATGGATGGATGGATGGATCTATCTTAGGTAAGACTCCCCCAGGTTTGGTGGCGTTCTCCTAGATCAGCGGCCATCCACATCTGGTTCCAGCTTGCTGACAGCTGGAAAGGCTGAAACAGGCTGTGATTCACTTAAGACTTGGAGTTTATGATTCTTGTGTATCGCTTCCAACTCAGAATATTCTGTGATTCTGTTTCTGTGATGGAGTAGCTTCATATTTTTAGTCTGTTCAAGGTCACTTGAACATCAACCGTGTTCTTGAAGCACATGCAGTCCCTGGAGGGAAGGCGGAGCCCTGGACTCAGCAGGGGAGCTGGTGGGCGCATGTTTAGTCCTTGATCCCTAAGCAAGAGAGTAAATACAGGAAGGCAAAGAAAAGTTTTCCACAGGAATAAAAAGGGGGGAAGAGAGAAAAGTCGACTTGCACACATGATTTTTATATTGAGATGCACTTGTCAGGACCAATGAAACCAACACCTCACTAAGAAAGCAGAAGCCATGAAGGGCTCATTTGCTGACAGGCTCAGTCTCCTGTGGCTGTTGAACTTGAGACCTATAGGGAGGTACAATCATTTATACTGTTCAAAAAACCACTGGGCTTTATCATAGCCTGCCACAGGAGTACAGACACCTACAGATCTGGGGGTGTAGCAGAGATCAGCGGGCAAGACTAGAAAGGCAGGAAAGCTTCCCTGAGGCTACTGAAAGCAAACCAACCCCCAACCTTCAAAGGCAGCTTAGCAAGAGAAACAGATCCTACAAGCTGATTTCTGCAGGCACTGCTTATTTTTTTCAGGCTGGAGGTTTCACACTTTAAAGGCTCACTTCCTTTACAGTGCTCACTCAACATCAGTATAACAGTATTTCCCTCTCCTCCCCGGTGTCAGTCATTATCTTCCAGCCTTCCATATGTCTCGCTCAGATCACAAATGCTGTTTGTGGGCTCTTCTGCAGAGTCACCCATTCACACAGGCAACCAACAAATAACTGCAAATCATTTCTAAGATTTGTTTTCCCAATGCTGCCTTATTTTTTTAAGACACTTTATAAAAACCATGTGAAACGAATGGTCCTGCCTGATGGACAGTAATGACTATAGTTCATGGCAAGGGAACTGTTAACTGCAGCCTGCCATTCTCTCCTCTCCCATTCCATCCACTCCAGTCACTGTCTGTCTGTCCTGCCATGGTCCATCAACCTCCATCCCCTGGCTTTCTGGCAGTCAGGAGTTTGACAGAAGTGGCACAAGAAACAAAGCAAAAATCCTGCTCTTCATCTCTTCACATGCATCCCCATGCATGCACGCAAAGAAAACAGGACCAAACATGAATAGACAGTGAATCCTCATAATTTAAGGTTGTTTTTAACTACCTGTCATTTATTACAGGTAGTAGTCCTGATACGTTCCTTGTTTTCAGAATGCTCACATGATCTGGAAATGCACAGCTCTGCATCTTTCTAAGTCATCCTTCCATTAAAGAAAGTTGAAAGTCCACTGCTTTGTATGTCATGCACAGAGACAGGCAGAGCAGATTGGGTCCTCTGTGGAAGAAAAACAACACAAAGAAAATAGTAATGTCTGGGGTGATTTTCCCCAGCCTATTAAGAACTGCAGTTCTGCAATGATAAATTGCTAGTATGTGAAGATGGCATAAAAAGGAGGGCCTGAAATACCCTAGATTAGCGCGCAAACTGAGTCAGTAAACTATCTAATTTCTGGTTTTCTATCTTTGGTCCCTCCTATCCACTGCATGACTTTATACAATAATAAAATGTTGTCTAAATAAAGCTTCAAGCCCAAAGACCCCCACACTAAGTAAATTAATGGAAGTAAAGGAGCACGCAGCTGACTGGAGCTAATTATATATCTGCCAGCAGCCATGCTTTAAGCACCTTACAGGTGAACATTTTAATTACTTAATATGCTCTATTGTTCTCGAATTAGATATAAGAAAATAACATTGATCCAATCCTTTTTTTATTTTTACGCACTTGGGTTGGAAGGCAAGTGGCTTTGTAAGGGGATTATGCGTGAGTTAATCCTCTTTAGCTATGATAAAGTTCTCTGCTTCCCAGTGAGATTGTTTAACCCTCTTCTAACAGCTGCAGTTCCTAAAGAAGGAAGCTGGGGAAGATGAATTACAGCTTGGGAGCGTTGAGAGAAGAAAGACAGAAAGGTTTGGCTCTTATCTTTTTCCATGACGAATATTGCTTATCACACTAGTAGGAATAGAGCCTCAAATTTAGCAGGTTCTGTAAGAAAGCAGGTGAATGTCATGTTCATTCCAGCATGGAACACTTAGTTTCCTTTTTGACACTATAATGGGCTCAGAGTATCAGCAGCATCCTAAAAGCACACCATCGGGATGAGGGATGACAAGTAATTCCCATCCCATTTGAAGGAATTATCTATTGCTGAAGTACAGTATTTATGCATTTGGAAAACAGCACCATGCTGTGAGGACCAATAGGGAATAGGGATGGATGGCTCAAATCAGTGGAGGAACAGGAGCAAGGGCTGGACTCATCCCTTGTAATTTAGGTGCTTCCTGGTGGTGATGCATTGAGGAGGCTGGTGTAGCTACACACTACCAGCAGTGGAGGCTCCTCGGGAGGTCACTGGTGACTCCAGAGGATGATTAAACCATATTCATCCTCTCTTGCTCTTTGAAGGTCCCTACTGAATATGATGGACTGTCAAGGAACCCTACAGAGACTCTGCACATAATTAAGGCTCTTCTGTCAATTGTCTCAAGCAGAGGTGAATCCAGGCAACACATCCTGCTGTTGGAAGTGGAGAGGCTGGCTGCTGTGTGAGAAAAAGTGATACGGCTGCTCAGAGAGAGGAATGAAAAGTAATTGTTAGGGGAGCAGAAAAGAGACTGAATCAGACACTTCTGTCACGCACTGAAAGCTGAAGACTTGTGGGATCACATTAGGTGAAAGGATAGAGACAAGCCAGGAACCCAGCTCAGAAACAAAAGACGTATTTTAGTTCATTTTTCTTTTCATTTTAAAATGGCTGTATCCTCATATCGAGTTCAAAAAGTAATTAGCCCTTGATGAAAGATCTCTGATGTGTCAAGCCAGAAAAGCAGGGCTGATAGAAGTTCCAGGTGCTAATTTTTTTCATGTACATGGGGGAACAGTTTTCCAAAGGACTGAGTTTTCCCTTTGAAATCAGTTCCAACTGAGCCACCAAACAAGAACCCCACTCACAATCTCTGCCTGCTGTCCCTTCTTAAGCCCTGGACTTTGTGAACTCTGAATCAGGCAACATAGCCTGCCTGTTTCATCCCTTGGCAAGTCAAATGGATTGCACTAGAAGTGCTAACAAGAAGAGCAGGGAGTCAATAGTTTGATTCTGAACCATGGAGCCTCAGCATGCCCTGGAGATTCAGGATCACAGAATTACAAAAGAGCTTGGGTTGGAAAGAACCTTAAAGAACACTCTCAATTCCAACTGCCCTGCCATGGGCAGGGACACCTTGCACAAAATGATGTTGTTCAGGGTGCCATTTAGCCTGGCCTTGAACATTTCCAGGGACTGGGCATCCACAGCTCTGGCCAGCCTATGCCAGGGCCTCACTACCCTCTTACTAAAGAATTTCTTCCTAACATCTAATCTAAACCTGCACTCTTTTAGTTTGAAACTATTCTCCCTTATTCCATCAGTATCTGTTTGTGTAAAAAATTGTTCTCCCTCTTTTTTATAGGACACCTTCAGGTACTGTAAGCCTGCTTTAAAGTCTTCCTGGAGCCTTCTCTTCTCCAGGGTGAACAATTCCAGCTCTCTCAGCCTGTTTTCATAGGAGAGGTGCTCATTCCTCTGATCATCTTTGTGATCCTCCTCTGGACGCACTCCAACATGTCCACATCTTTCTTGCACTAAAGACCAAGAGCTGGGTTCAGGACTGCAGGTGGGGTCTCAAAGGGCAGAGTAGAAGGGGCAGAATCACCTCCCTTGACCTGCAGGCTATGCTCCTTTTGATGCAGCCCAGGATGCAGTTGGCCTTCTGGGCTGTGAGCGTGCATTGCTGGCTCACGTCCAGCTTTTTGCCCACCAGAACCCTCAAGTCCTCCTCCACAGGACTGCTCTCAATGAGTTCTTCTCCCAGTCTGTATGCAAGATCTTCTACTTTGCCCTACCTGTGTTGACCCACCTTTAGCAAACCTTACTTTTAAATCAACAGCCCAGGTGTTGGTCATGAACAGGTAGGTAAATCGAAGTAAGCCAGTGAAACAGAATCTATAAATGGAGGGGGGGTATCACCTTGCTCCTGTTCCCTCTTGCATTATGTTGTCATTTTTAAGGACTAAGAGATGTGGATAAGATTCTTGGATTTACTACAGAACCCCCTTTTTAGCAAGCCCCATGGTAATTTTCTGGTAACAGCATGGGAAACAAAGGTCTGGGATTTCACTCTTCTCTTTGTCTTCAGCTTCCTGAGGAAACGTAGACAAGTGACTTACCCTTTGTTCCCATTTCTGTTCTTTAACATGAACTCAGTGGCCACTCCCCCAGCCAAGTTTGCAATGTCCTATGCATTGTTTCAAAGAAATTTCTTCAACATGGAAGTGGTCCGAGATAAAAACTCTACAGCATGAAAGATCATTACTGGTAATCATGTTACCATCCTTGTGAGAAGCACCGGGACTGAATGAATGGCATGTGCTGCCGAAACCAGAAGTCATCAACTGGAACATTTCACCCTGAGAGATATTTTGGGATGTTTAAAGAACATGTCACCAGGAAGTTGCAATTCAGCTCTATCTGGTTTCTCTACCCCAGCCTCTGTCCTGCTATTCCAGATGCATTTTAAATGTGGGCAAATATAATGCACAGATTTGGATTTGGATTCCAAATATGGAAAAGCCAGCAAATGGGCAGAAATAAGAATATTTTAAAAGTCATAAGCACCATTTTGCATCACCTACAGCCCTTACAGCACATAAATAAGGAAAAAAAAACAACCCTAAATGTCTCAGCTAATTTAATAAAAGATCTCGGTTTTCTTCCAGGTTATTTATTTGATTAATGGAAATATGTGTATTTTAGGGATATTTTTCACTGTATTCTTTTTCCTCTCTATTAAGTAATGAAGTCAAGCTACAAAAAAAAAAAAAGCAATACAGGCTTATTTATGTTATTACTGGCTACCCTGTAGAGAGCCAGATAGAGAGAGCAAGGACACTGTCTCCTCCTGCAAGGAATACGGGCTGCAATTTCTTCCTTCAGCTGATCACATAAAAGTTAAATGATTTTTTTTCCCCTGAGCCAATAGTAACATGTTAGTGTTAATAGATAGAAGTAAAAGTAATTGGTACAAGTCAGATGCCCTGTTGAGGTTTGTGACTAGCAGGATTTTCCAAATCTTTAGAAAAAATGCTTAGTGGCTCTCAATGGGAAAACGGGAATTCTTTGCAGATGCTATGAAGTTCTGAATGCTTGTTGATGTATACTCTGAGCCATTCAAAACTCTGAGCCACACAAAGATATGAAGCAATAACAATCTACACACAGTGGCTTCCCTGTCCCAAGAGATTGGTGGGGTGGAGGGACAGGCTCATCTGAGCAAGCAGATAAAACTCACAAATTCATGGCTACAGCCAGAAACTCAAGCAAATGGGCAGCTCTGGAGGTTGTGCCCTGGTCCAGCTGAGTTCCTGTGATCAAAAACCAAACCACCCTTTCAAACAGCAGTCAGCCTGTCCCACCCCAATGCCCTACACAAAAGGCAGCGGGAGTTGGAGGAAAGCCAGAACCCTGTCCAGAGCTTCATCACAAATGTCCTCTGGAAAGAGTAGTGCTCCCTTCAAACAGGGAAGGTTCTCAGACAACAAATTGGTAGTCCATGTATGGTGGAAACCAAAATAGAAGTCTCTCGCTCTTGCTCTCCAAGGACAAGAGCTATCATTTAACTAATTAAAAGTCTCTCAAAGCTACTAATTTGATTTTATTTTCCTTTGGTTGTTCTGTAGCAAGTTTGACAACAAGGGCACTTTGCAGGCCTGTGCATACAGCACATGTAATTAAAGTCAACAGGAGTTATGAAATCTTTAAAACTGAGCCAAGGTGGCTAAAGCCAGCAGTCCAAAATTAGAAGCAACGTTTGAAAATCCAGGTCATGTTCTCTGTTGGGTTTATGTTATAGCATCACCTAGGGGCTGCAACTGAGATCAATGCTACTCATCCTGGACCTTGCAGGGGTGCAGACAGGCTTTGATGCTTCCAAATGTCCATACACACAGTAGTCATTGCCACAGAGACTATAATGAGCCAGACCCTGAGCATTTTGATGAGAAAGTTCATCTGGTAGATTTATATACATATACAAACATACACAAGTATTTCATGTTTTTTTTTTAAGCAAGAACCACTGAAATACTGAACTAGAGGGCACAGCAGTTATAGAACATACTTTGGATCACAGCCATAGGAATGCTGCTGCTGTAAATTCCCGTACTCTAAAAACATTAAATAAGCCATCCAGTTATTTTGTGATCATCGGCAAACTGAGATCCTCGAAAATGATGAAAATTAAACCCATGTGTATCTTTAGTATAGTCTGGCACTTAAATTGTTGCTGATTATAGGAATTTGATGTTTACAATTTGCATTCTTTCCCACACTTTCCTTTTTTTCTGCATTTAAGTAAAAACTCACTTCGTCTTACCATAATATAATTTGGACTGTTGAAGGCAGGACTGCTCCTTTGTGAGAGAAACAAAATCCAAGGCTGAGAGACCAATTCTGGTCTTTTATTGAGAGATAATGGAAACACAAGACGATACAGTCCAAGCTAAACACATCAGAAGGAGCTGAAAATAAAAATTGGTACCCAAAATTTCCAAATTCCTTTGAGATAAATATGACTTGGACTCATCTTTAGAGTATGAGGGAACTTGATGAATTTTGCTGAGCAGTTGTTCAAAGTGAACAGAGAGGTGAAAAATACACTACAAAAGACTTGTGCAGGATTTGCTCTTCATGACGTTCTGCAGATGTAGAGCAAACTGTATATTGCCAAGAGCAAGACCAGGTCTAGAATCATCCAGAAACAACAAAAAAACCCCTAAAATTAGAAGTACTTTGTCCAGACTCAAACTGGATTTCTAGAGCCAGCCTTGTGATTTAAGCATATAACTCTCACATACAGGCCAGTTACTGGCTTGATTGGTACCATATAAAACATGTGCAAGTCTGAAAGCCTACTCACTCTTTTCACACTGTCAATGGTATGCCCTCTGATCCCAGATGTGCTGAGAAGTCTGAAAGGTGTATCACACCAAAAAAAGCTGAGAGCAGCAGAGCTTGACTATTGGCTCCAGAAGGGGCATGTATACATGAAACCGGCACAGGGGAAGGCACCTGAGGTGCATCTGCAGCCACAGACACAGCTCTGATAGACGTGTGAGCAAGCATAAATATAACTAACCATGCACCTTGTTGGGCATAAGCCAGGAGTCTGGTTGTTCTTGTGCTTTTCAGCCCAGTGTATGAAGAGCTTGTGATTTTTAAGACCCACTTTCTTTAAGAAACAATGTACATCCCCAACTCCTGACCAACCATTCAAAAGCAAATCCGAAATGAGTAACCTGGGCAGGGCGTTTGTCCAAAACACATTTCCACCCAACTGGGAAACTGCACCCCTTAAGGGAACTACCTTAATTTGCTGAATTAGGACCAGGCCCTGGCAGGGCTCCAGAGAACAGAACTATGTACTGCACGTAAGAAGGCAGATCAGACCTGCAGGGAGAGGGAGCTAGAGTACTGCAGGAGGTATTTTGAGCATACAAGGCTTAAAATCAGCTCAGAAACCTCTGGTTAAACCTACTCGTGTAGTCCTTATAATGCTCCAGCATATACCAGTGGGAACACAGTGACACAGGAGAATTCTTAGGCCCATGCATATGTTAACAGGACGTAGCTGAGTGTGAGCACTCAGACACCAAAGTAGGCATAGACACCAACACCTATTTCAATCACTGTGACATCAGCTTTTGGCTCTAGCTTCCACCCTGTGCCAAATCACATGATCTAAATGACATGCAAGTTGTGTCACAGGGCAACTGAGCAGAAATGCAGCCATCTGACCCATTTGACCCTATCCTGACACTGCTGATTACAGCTCCACCCACGACAGCAACTACCAAGACATAAAATATTGATCCTTCAAACACAGTAGAGCCCAATGCTTACAAAGGAGCACATTTTTTACTTTTTTCAAGTGGAAGCAGAAGGACAGGTACTGATCTCTTCATTCTTGTGACCAGTGAGAGGACTCCAGGAAATGGCATGAAGCTGAATCAGAGGAGGTTTAGGTTGGCTATCAGGAAAAGGTTCTTCACCCAGAGGGTGGCTGGGCACTGGGACAGGCTCCCCAGGTCACTTCATCAAGCCTATCAGAGTTCAAGAATTGTTTGGACAATGCTCTCAGGTACATGGTGTGACACTTAAGGCGTCCTGAGCAAGGCAGGAGTTGGACTCGATGATCCTGATGGGTCCCTTTCAACTCAATATATTCTATGATTCAATGTAGTAAGCAGTGTTTTGTAAGAGGTGTGGCTCCTATAAATTGTTTAATCAGGTATTTTCCCACCCTTCAGAAGAGATTTACAAGGTGAACATTTGCCTCTTAGCTGCTTCCCCTAAAGAATGAACAAGCTTAAGTCCTGACTACTCCTAATTTTACTACAACCTCAAAATTTATGGGCTCTCTGTAAATCAGTATTCAAAAAGGTAAATCATGTTGAAGAAAAGCCTTTCGCAGCAAGGCAGAAAGTCCCAGTATTCAATGCTGGTATAGAGAAGGAACTGAGCAAGGAAGGAAAAGCCATGCTGATTTACATACTAGACATCAGGCTAGTGCCAACAGCAGAGAAGCAACGACATTAGGTTTTAGGCACTAAAAAACCTGGAAACTGCTGGTGTGAAAACTGTGCTAGCAGTAAAAACCAAGGCAAAGTGTTTCTGAGACTCAATGACACCTTTATACTGGCAAAAGTTTACTTGCCACTAGTCTGTCTTACAGGTCTTCTACAGGAGATCTCATGTCTTCTTTGAAGGTCTGCCATGAGACCATCTTGCAACTCAGGTCTCCCATCCAATAGTAAAACAAATCCAGAAAGAGTAATTAAGAACTTATGCTGTATACTAGGAAAACTTCAGAAGGGGTAATGTAACTGCTCATATTATCAAATCTGCTGCTCTGAAATAATAAATTACAGCAAAACCTTAGAGTGCACTGTAGGTTGTTCAGGAACCACTGCATTTGTGAGAATGCAATTACTTAGAATAAAACATAACAGCTTCTAAAGGCAGTATGTAATCATTTCCTAAGCCTTTCAAGGTACAGACAAACACACATATTGGTGACATGGGTTGATTTACTCAACTATTGCAAAATACAATACTTTGCAATCAATACAGAGCCACTATTCAAAAACCATTAAATATGTGGTAACATTGTCCTCTTGTGATAACAACGTAAAAAATATTAAAGTTTTAACAGCTGGAACATGAACTGATGATCTTCACAGAAGACTAACAAAAGAACTGGTTGAAATCACACTCCAAATATTTAATTAGATGCAGTGTATGATCTATGCAGAAGCTTTAAAACAGATTTAGTACTCAAGGCTAGCTCTGGTTCGTTGTATACCTGCATTTTAAAACTTTCCATTTTTATTTAATCCACTACTTAAGAGTTCTTGCCACTACCCTCTGCTTACACCACCCTGCCTCGAATTAGCCTCCCTTCAATGACTGATAGAATTGATGGTCAGCCTCTGGAGGGCCAATTCAGATCTCTCCACAGCAGCAGGGGAGATCACTGGAGGACAGAGAAAGGAAAGAACATCAGAAGCAGAAAAGCAGGAATGAGAGGCTGTAACAGAGCAAGTAGTTGAAAACAGGACAGCGCATCCATGACTGTTACAAAATACTGTTGCTGAGCATCAGAACTCATACATGGATGCCTGTTGCTAAATAGCTCAGTGATTTGTCATTATAGGTGTTACACACATACAGAATTCAGCAATAGCACAGTAATTGATAAAATTGAGATCACTAATTTTACAGCAGTGATCAAAAGCACCTTTCTAATGCCTTCCAGTGCAAAGCTCACATCCAAAATGATGGGCTGAAAATACAGTTGTCAGTCAGTGGAGGACTCGTGAGAACACATGTGAATTCCAGCCAGAACTGCTGACAGAGGAGACAAAGTGTCATTTTGCAAGGAGCACTTGAATAGTTTACTTAAGTTTCATCTCTCTCTAGCCATCCTTCTATTAAGGTAAGAACAAAACAAAACATGAAGAAAAAACTCCCGAGAACAAACAACCAACCAAAAAAAGAACCCACAAAAAACCCCAACAATCACACAACAACCAAAAAAAACCCCAACCAAACACAAAAAACTGAAGTAAAAAGACTTCATTGGAAATATCTTTAAAGGTGTTGTCAAACAACATTTCTTCAAGGTCAACCTGTCATAATAGTACACAGAAATCAGCCTCCAACATGATGACACTTCATACTGGCCCTTCCAATATTTTTAGGGTGCAGTTCAGCAGTGTGAGCACCAGATCTGCATTTACAAAACAGGTTTGTCTCCAGAGGCAAGCAGACATTGTACTTCAGCATCTGCTTACACATGTAAGCTCTTATACATAGTTGGTGTGTATACACCTTGCATGTACAAAACAGGCTCTCACCTTTGAAAACACAGTATTTAAAATATCTAAACCATTACACTTCAAATCTCTTGCTTTGGTATTGGATCAATAGAAAATTTACAATATAATTCTTCAGTCTTACACAGACTGAGTTATTAGCCAAGGAAATAAAAAGGTAACAATTCTCAGTATCCAAAGAAATCTACAAATACATTCATCAATATGTAGTACATTATGAATAGGAAGGCAATACGTGGAATTGCTATAGCATGAATGAAAACCAAGTAGCTGTAGGAGAGCCTGAAAATCTTCCTTACATTTTTCTCATGTAACATTTAATGTCACTGTAGCAATGATGATATCAGCTTCTACTATGTTACTTTCCAAGTAGTACACCTGTGTTTGATTGAACAGCAGGGTGGGAAATGAAAGGCCTCTGAGGAGCTCAGCAGCAACACTTAAGTGCATTGAAAATAATGATAATCTACGGCACATAGGAATTGATGGATTACACAGGATACTTTTCTCAATTTACAGTATCATACACTGTAAATTTTTTAGTACTGTAAATTTTTTAGTACTTAGCCTGTGGGAAATCACAGTAATTATTATTCAAATAAAAAGGAAATCTCATTTTCTCATAAAGACTAAGTAACTAACGGTTTAAGCTATCTACCCCTCTGAACCCCTTGAATTCCAAAATTTAATTGGCACAAAATCATTTGGATAACTTAATACAGGAACAGATTGCTCATGATTGTTCACCTCTTGACTTAATAATTACATTCACTGCTGGGGATTTATCCACTGCTAGATGTCAGAAATCAACACATTAAATAAAAAAAAAAAAAGGGGGGGGGGACGACAAAATAACACCCAGACAAAAAAGTAAACCTCACATCCCCACCCAGAAATAAAAAAACAAACCTGCAAGAAAGAATGACTCTGCTGCTGGATATCTGACGCATGATAGGAAATACCAAAGTAATGCGGTATATCACAGTAACATCATGCTGCCTCTCAGACACCAAAGACTACAGCAAGTCTTTGCAAATAATTATGGAGATAGTAAGGAACTCAGCTTCAGCGAAAAACTGCCTTATCACCAAGCTCAGTAGGACACCTGAGCTTCCAGAGCATTTTCTGATATCAGTCTGAAAACAATGGGATTTCTGGTTCCAGCTGAGACGGAGGCAAATTAGATTGGCAAGGGACAGAACATTGTACACAATGTGGCACAGCTGAAAAATGACATATTTACACCTGAAAACGCAAAACTGCAATAAAGGAGGAAAAACAATGAAATAACATGACATCTGTCTCTGAGGACAGGAGGCATGGCCCTCTACTATGGAGCAGGTTTTTACATATGTATTTTAAAAACTCCAAAGACATTGAATGTGCATCAATCAAGCAGAAACACAGTACAGAACAAAAAAACCCTGTGTTTGAAGATCAATTTTACATGCTTTACAAGACACCTGGACCCATTTCCTTGCTGGTGAAACCCTGACAACCAGGTCTAAAGAGCCTTTAAGCAAAAGCAAGCAGTATGAAATTTTTACTAACTGTTGTATGGAATAAGTAACTGCTTTTACTAACTGTTGCATGGAAAAGTTTTTTTGTGGGACTGAGAAAGAAGGGCAGAGTTGCTTTTAGTTAAGGATTGCATACTCTTGTAGAAAACAAGAAAATAGAGTAAATCAAAACACACAAACAAACAAAATTCCAACCAACTATGCCAACTGACTATCAGTTTACTAACCTTTGAGTTTAAGTCCTCAGCTAAGATATCAAAAATGAACTTGCAAAACCTGAACACAAAACAGGGTGTGCCTACTATGATAAAAGCACATTTTTTTTCCAGCATACTCTTCATAAGCTTTTGGTGCCACATGGTGAAGAAACTAGATTTATATCAGTGAATGGCAAGTGTCAGCAGGCAATTATCTGAACGACACTGGTGGCTTCATCTTCATCATTCTTTTCTTCAACACCCTGTTTTTTAAACTTTTTAATTTCGAAGTCAATCTTCCATTTGGCAATTCAGAGCCAGGTCTGATCTTCTTCACCCCTGGTCACACTGAAGGATGTCTTTAGAAACCATTCTTATTTCTTGCCAATTCCATTTGATACTTTTGACTTGGAGTGCCGATTCCTCCTTCTAGATGAATGGCTTTCACTATTGACCGAATGTTTTAGTGGACTATTGTCAGCATCTGCTAAGAAATAAATAATTTTTGATTATATATAGATGTAGTTGACATTGTCAAGCTCTTGTCTGAAAGAAGTAAGGCTTCTGAGAGCTACAGTGTTACAGTACAGATTATTTCAGGCTAATACAAACTGGTTGATACTCGTACTCCATCTAGTGGCCTATCATTTTTTTAAAAAAGCAATTCTTAAGACTGCTATAAAATTTGTCCTCTCAAAAAAAAGAAAAAAAAAAAAAAAAAAATCCGAAGTCTGCTATAGCAGAATATACTGGTGAAACATCTTTAATTTTAAATCATATCAATAATTAAACCTCCACATTTTTCTTAGTGGCAGGTATTACTATTGGAAATTAAGAACTATGCAAGGTCACAGGATCCTTGCAAGTGTGCATTTCTAGATTTCACTATTTCATATGACAGGCCATGTTTGACACTGAGAAAACATAAGGAGACAGTGGGGACCAAAAGAGGAAATCAAGGACAAAATGTGAAAGCGAATGAAGTTTGTAATTAATGAAATAACATGTGGCCAGAGAAAGACTTGCTTGGCCTGATTTCTCCAGCATACATAAACTGGAAAAACATTTTGAGGGGAAGTGATTTTTCTCCAAAACATAAAAGTCAACAAATTTACTAAACTGAGAATACACATCCAGAAAAATAATGTATAAAATATAAAAAGGCTCTGCTGCAGGTGCTTTTCAAGCACATGATAAATAAGAAGTATTTTTAATGATACAAACACTTGGAGCATAAACTCTGACAGAGATAACTTCCAAGTATGAACCTTGATATTTGTTCTATAAGCAAGACCACACTAAAGAGCAATGGAGGAGGCAGATAACTTAACTGACCTCTACTGTAAGGAAAAGAAGTCAGAAGGAGTCTGCCTTGCTTAGTACAGAGAAAGCTGTTTATGACCATCAGCACTGCACTGACCAGGCAAGTGTCAGTAAGAACAGAAGCTCCAGGGCACATTCTTGACTGTTTCTTAACAAGCAGAAATAAAAGCACAATTCACATTCATGTTTCAAATCAAACATGCAATGTTCAGAGAGAAAACCTGTCCACAACAGTTACAAAACGCATAATGCCCAAAACCTACAAGAATGGCCTGGAGTAACAGCAGAAAAATTCAGTTGATTCAGTAAATAAATAAATACTTTTCCAAGAGTTAGAACTTAAAAAGGCAGTAAAGCAAAGTAGTTTTGCAGATAATTTATCCACATAGCTCCTGCTTGGATAAAAAAATAAATGCAGCTGTTTGCTAGGTAAGTTTCTCAAGCTTCATTTTCTAGTGCTGAGCCTTGATACTACCATTTCAAGAATATAGCTACAAAACAGGCAATACCTCTGGTGAATTTAGAATGGAGCCAGGAAGCATCTGGACTGTATGGACTGTCTTCACTTTCTGACAAGGTCTGCAAAAACAAGGACACGTAATTGGGATGTGGGTTGTTCTTGCGATCAGTATTGGACTTGTAAACTTAAACAGTGGCAGAAATCATCATAAAGCATTCAGACAATACTTAAGACTTTTCCCTTCCTAGTTAGAAGGTACAACATAGACGATTCAATAGGAACTCACCACTTGCCACATGATCTGTTGCGTAACCAAGTATTCTTAATATTCCCCTAGCATTCCACCTGTACAATGGGAACATTAGCTAACCATTCATCCTTGAACGCTTTGCTAAAATTACAGCCTCATTTTAAGTAACTAAGAGGACAGCATTCTTTAGAAACCGCAGTGTAATTTGGGATTTGTCCAAGGCCTGCTGAATTCAGAGTTCTTTCTATTGACTTCAGTTTGACTCTGGACCATCCCCCCCCTCATCCCCATTTATGCTAGCTCTGGTAAAGAATTCTAGTATTTAGGAGATTTACAGTTTTAACTCCGCTATAAAACAAAACCAGGCTTCTTTTATTTAGGTACCTTTTCTCGGTAGCCGTAGTACTCTGCGTACCAAACCATACCATATAGACAAAGGAAAGTCGTAAAGGCCTAAACAAGGGAGGAAAAGAAAAAATAATCCGTAAAACTTTCTCAAAATTTCTTGCCGGTTCAAGGTCTCAGAGTCCCTGAAGATTCCACATTCAGACTTTCATGTTCTGTTTCTCCCTGCATCTTTTGTCAGGATAAGCTTGTGCTTCAACTTCAAGGCACACACAGATTCTGCCAGCATAGGGTATGCAGACCACTTCTCAATGGGTGCATGAAAATATATACAGATCACCCACAGGAAACACTGCCAGCATGATTTCTGTCCACACCCTGTATAGTCATCACACAAAGGCATTCAGCAGGCACTTGTACTTATCAAGAACAACCACTCTGGTAGAAAAATGAATTCTCCTTCTCCCTGCCCCATGCTTCAGGCTAGGCTACATATTTGCTTTTGTGGTACTCTGATCGAGGAAGCAATTCAATATTTTTCTCCTCTGAAGTTTCAGGAATAAAATCATCATGCTAAATAAGAGAACAATGAATTCTGACTCCCCATCACCTGTTCAAACTGTGTTCCCAGCTAGAAGGGAGAAGTATTTATCTGCCTTATTTTTCAACGACCATGAAAAATGTGTTTGGCATCAGAATTACAAGTCTGGCAAGACAAATATCCTTTTACTGTTATAAAATGGGCATTTCATGCTGCATTTGCCATAATCACACTGAAGCAGAGAAAGTCACAGGCTGAGTGAGAATGATTTGCCTGATAGAGCAGGGCTGTATGTAGTTGCAAGACTTCAGTGTGACACACCACACTGCTTATTAACACTATCCATTAACTCCTGTTTACTTCCAGCAGGCACTACAGCCAAGTAACACCAAAGTTAGGCTCAACAGAACCGACACCTTCTCTCATTAGGATAAAGCACCCTATAACTAGTGTTTGTTTCATTGCTAAGCACTGGTAAATTGCTATACTCTGCTAAGTCAAGAAATAAGAAAATAAGTTATTCCAGTCCCTTCAAAGTGAGCTCTAAGTGATCTAGCATTTGCTTTTCCTAGGACATGTACAAAGCTCTTTACCAGCACTTCCCCACAATGATCCCCTGCTGCCAATGTTCCAGAGGAAGCTATTTAGATGTTTTCAATGCTTTTGTTATGCTTTATGTTTCACATGAGAAATCTCACTTACCACACAGAGAAGCCAAAACACAACATACAGTATTTGTGTTTTGGAGAAAAGATCTTGTCCAAACTTTATGCACACAATAGCTTCAAGGAAAGCAATAGCCCTGTAAGTAAATGAAAGGGAGAAGGGGAAGTGGTTACAAACACGAAGGATTTAACTCACATAATCACAACCCAGACCCCAGACTGTCAGCTCTGAACAAGTACTACCCTCCAGTGAGCACATACCTCCCTGACACACCACCATTAACTGAAATTCTTTAAGAAATTTATTTTTCTTTCTATACTATTTTCAGTATAAACAGTACACAAAAAGTAGTAGTTCACTGTTGCAGGGGGCTCCAGGGAACAAGCAGGAGTGCGTGCCAGCAGCAGAGAATTCTTCCTTGTACCTACCACTGTGCTTCAGCTCTCACCAGATATAAATTGCTTTTCCCTGCTGAACATCCAACAGACTTCCTTGTTGGATGAACTAGAACTGTGATATGTGTATTTCTCTACTGGATGCAAATTTACTACAATTCTATATTGCATACTTCACTTGCTTCACATGGATTTTTATGAGAAAATTCACATGAAACAGCATTTCAAATTCCCAAAGAATTCACACATTTGCTATGCTACCTGTAAACTCAGGTAACCAGGAAAGCATCAGAGAATTTTGTGAGAAATGCATGAGAAAAAGAAATTCAGTTTTTACTTTCCTCTCAGACATTAAAAGAATCAAAAATGTATCTCCATCATACTCCTTGCCACCAGATGTTCAGATCTTTTCAGGTTCAAAGCTATGGAGGCTTGTCCACCATTTGGTGTGGAATAAGGGGTTATGAATCCAAAGCTTCCATCGCCTGCCACGGAAATAAGTTTAGGTCCTGAATACAAAATTACATATTTTTAACTAATACAAGTGTAGAAACATCACTGGTGCAGCAAAAGTATAGAAAATTGACTCATCTCTATCTGAAGCAAATCATGAAAAATATTACTAAATTTATAGAAGTTATATATTAAACTTGTTCAATAGGGACCTTACAGTCGAGTAATGCATGAAAACTCCGACTCACATATGTGCAGACACACTTAACATAAGGTCAAGTTTGCCAGTCTCCCAAGTTTGACACTGCAGGACACATTCCCTGCCAGCATTCTCCATAACCAGGAAGTTCCCAAAAATGGCATTACTATCTGTCAGAGAAGACCCAGTTTCCCCCCATGAAACAAGGAGGAAAGACGTGTGCTTGACTAGACCACTGGTATTCCAAAAGTAGTCCTGGTGCAAACACAGAATGACAGCTTTCTCTGGACTATCTAAGGGGACTTGCAGCACGATGCATGGGGCCAAAACTCACCAGTGTGGAAGTAACACCCAACTGATTAATACTAAAAATAAATGAGGTGCATATTATTAAAAAATGGAGAACAGTGTTACCCTGTTGGGTCACAAATTTTTTTTTTCTTTCTTGGTTTTATATTATTCTCACTG
Source organism: Grallaria varia (assembly GCA_013396735.1). Classification (NCBI taxonomy): domain Eukaryota; kingdom Metazoa; phylum Chordata; class Aves; order Passeriformes; family Formicariidae; genus Grallaria; species Grallaria varia. Next base: position 533,614 of record VWZG01002899.1, on the reverse strand, counting down.
ATTCAGTTGCAGAGTGAAAAAATCATTAAACCATACTACAGCAGTAGGAACAAAAAGACCATCAGGAAAATGGTGTGGAACAAGGGAAACAAAAATGGGTCTACAGTATACTTGAAGGTATAAGCAAAGCAACACACTGCTTTCAACAATGACTCAAAAAATGATACAGTTGTTTGTGCTGCATTTATACATTCTTTCTGATGCTACTGTCAAGAATACTTGGATTAAGCACATTGTACAATAGGACAGCTATTACAGTTTATAAAGTGGTAAATCAAAAGACAGGAGAATGCTAACAGTGAAAAGTGTGTCCTAATGAAGGGTGATGAGAATATTTGTTAGAACTAAAGACAGTAAGTTTTTATTCAATCAAAATGGTCTTGTAACATTCTAACAGATATTCCTTTTTGAAAGGCTTAATTCTTAATGAAAAAGATGAAATTCCAGCAGGGCTGCTGCACTGGCCTTCTTCAACCCTTGTATCATTTATGGAGAGTCACCATGGCTAGGCTTCGTGAATGAAGATTTGGGAAGGGCTCTCCCCACGCTTGCTGCAAGCGCGCTGATGGCTAAAGAGGCCGATGCGAGATAGGCAAGTCCGGTTGCAAAAGGCACAGCAGAAAGTCTCCATAGGCGGTGTTGGCGAGGCACGGTTCTTTCTGCGTTGTCTTTTCTCCTCCAGACTGATTCTGTGTGCGTTCTCAAAGGAATCAGCAGCGTTATGGATGGTGTGTCTCCATGCCTCCCGATTGGAGGCCAAAGTGGACCATTTATGGTAGTCAATATGGCCAAGGCTGAGGTATTGTTTCAGGGAGTCCTTGTATCTCCTGTTGGGGTCCTCTCTTGCAGCAGCCAGTGGCGAGTTGATGCTTTTGTATACGTCAAGTTGAAAAGAAACAGTTTCATACTATTAAAAGGCACTAATTTTAATTAGTCCCATGGTTAGGCTGTTACAAATTCAATTTGTGCCTTTAGAAGTGTGTCTTGGTCACCACAGATATGAATATTCTATATACTTGCTTTTAATTGCTTCAGATATATTCTAGATAGTTAAATTATTGGAAAATTTTTTCAGCAACTCAGTGTTGCTCTGTTTTTTCTATCAGATTACATAAGTAAGCAGTATCGAGGAGAATACTTATACCACACACATTTCCCACTGTTAGATCAAACTGAGAATGAATACTCTATTGTGTTCTTATGCAATCATACAGACATGTTTGGGCATCTGTTTATTGACCCATATGGTATTAATATGTTCAATGAGAGCTTTGAAGTGAGGATGATGGTTTCTGTAATCCTTAACAATTTTTCAGAGCCAGAGAGCAAACATTCAGCATTGTATCTCCTTTCAGTTTACAAAATAATGTTTATATTCTTTCCTTTGGATGAAATAGAAGTTCATCTTCCTTTCTTTTTAATGCAGAACTTGACAATTCTTCCCCCAAGATTATAAAATTGTTTAAAATGCAACTTCTGTAAGACTCTAAAATTACCATATATAGTTCAGAAAATGCCCTTTCCCATATAAACACCTCAATTCCTAAATAATTTAAATACATATTTCAATTCCATCTGTAGTCAAATGCGTATCTGCAAAATATTAATACAGTTGTTCAGCAACTGCTAAGATACTTATATACAAACAGAGAAAGTTTTTGGATTCTAATAGTAAACTAAGTAGACATATTCACTGTGTGATTAATTAGTTATCTTCAGTCCTAAAGCTAAACAAGAACAGAATTACTACCTTTCCTATGTCCACTGGATGTTATGGTCATGAGTTGAAGACTGTAGTAGATCCATCCAGGAATCATAGAATCATCACAGTTGGAAGAGACCTTTAAGATCATCCAGTCCAACCATTAATGAAGATGGAAGGTGCAAAGTCAGTGAGAGAGGTGAATATTTAAGGCCAGCTAAACCCAAGGAGACATATGTTATAGTCTCCAGGGTACACTTAGAACAAGAGTTGAAATTCCTTCAATTACACTGCAGCAAGCTGTGCTCTGAGCTCAAATGTTGAGAAAGGGCACTCTTTAGAGTACTGTAGCACATGTGGAAACATGCCATCCAGCCCAGCACTGCTCCTAAAACTAACATCCCTAAGACTAATAGCAAAGGTGAGCCAAGTTTACCATAGCACTGTCTCTAAATTAGAACTCAGTATTTTGTAACTCACTGAAATGCTATTCCAATTTAAAACACTAATAGACTCTTCTATAAAACATGAAAATCATTCAGACAATTCCAGAAATAAGATATACACTAATCTTGACAAAGTGATGAAATGACTGGTTTAAATTAAAATCATTACCATCAGAAATTAGCTTCTTGAATAGTTTCTTGGGTTTTTTTATCTTTAAAACATCATTTATGATCTTTCCAAGTCCTAAATCGAAAGGGACACTACTACAGTGCTTGTTTATAAGAAGCTTTTACAATGCTACAGTAGCATTGTAAAAAATATGCTTCAGGTTTCCAGAACAGCACAGTTTAGTCACATCATCTAGAGAAGGAAGTTATCACCTGCTGCAATCATGCAAACTCTTCATTTAAAGGTCTCCTCCAAGAGACAGAGATTGCAGCCAAGGTAACTATTGATCAGAACACCATCCCATAGAAATAGTGATGACTCTGGTTTGTTTCACTGTCTTCTGCTGAGATTCTGCTAACAGCAGCAATGTCCACCTAGACAGCCAGGGAAACACTACTCTTACAACAAGCTGTAGAGGCAACAGCTTTATACTTCTCATCTGACTGAGAACACGGATAGGCCAATGTTACTTTGAAGGAACCCCTAGCATTATTCAGCAGTTTCTAGTTCTTCCTTCTGTTCTTCTCCATACTCATTCCATCACTTCCCACGTTCTACCTCCAAATTCAGAATTTTCCTTTCCGTTGAACTTGCAAAACCAACACAAGGACTGGCTTCATGGAGAGCCTGTTCCTGTGCTGGACCCATACATAGCACTTGCCCAATGCTCCAAGAATGCAGCAAGAACACTTACCCGAACACCCAGCACTGAGTTCCCACTCTCTTGCACTGTGTGTCTGTGAGGTATGCATAGTATTGCCTGAGAAGGAAAGCAAGAAAATTCTTCGGTGAAGTTGAAAGTCTGCAGAGCTATTACATTTAGAAACCAACTTTATGTTATGGATGTATCTCATCATGGCTAGGCTTCGTGAACGTTAATGGTTTGTGATGAAACGTTTGCTGATGGTTAAATTCACATGCAATCATTTGGGATGTTTACCAGATGGCTTCAATTCTAGTATGACAGATTATCACATAGATCAAATAGCTTGAAACAACACAGAAGACAACCCTGAGACTAAGGCCTGGGCAAGTCCCCAAACTAGGAGGCTAACCAAGCAACAAATCTGTCTCCTGCCTCCCCACTGAATCGCCAATTCTTATAGGCAAAGTGCAACAGCTTCCAAAGAATTAAGAGAATTCCCCACCTTTTCCACAGTTTGTCTTTATTAACAGTCGGATTTTATTGAAATATGTGGGTTTGAGACTAGAAAGAAACTGCATATGGCTATTCCATATCCTGTTTGAGTGGTCTAACCACTGGCATAGTTTCCTCTCAAGAAAGTAGAATTTCTCACTATTTGAAAACAGTCTGGAGACCATTCTGCCCTGTTATTTTTGCTCAAGAATTTAGAGAGGGGAATTCCAAAGAAATGGAACCAAAGTTCCTTTTCTCAGTCTCTAATTTCCACTGACAGATGGGGAAGACAAGTGTTATTATTTCAACAATACAAGGATTGCTAAAGAATAAAGACCTCTACAGGCGTGCAAATGCCATTAAAAAACTCTTAAAAGTGCACCTATGCAAGAGCTTATAAAAAGTTTAATGTGATTCTCTGCCTCTAATGCAGATCTGTGTACATTCTGTCTAGCTCCAACTATGTCATGGGGAAAAAAAAAAGAAAATTAAGGTACTTTTGCTAACAACATGAAATCTCATGCATGACTAAAAGCAGATTAATGTTTTTATACAGCTGTAAATGCTGCATTTATACACTGTTCTGTTCTCACAATATGCTACTGCTCTCTTTCCTTATAACATGCTAGAAAAAGAAACAGCTCAATTTTTCCTCATTTACACTTTTGTGAGTACCTGACTCATTAACTCAGATACTTTCACATGCAGTCCCCAAGGATAACACACACAGCACGCAGTTAACTCACAAAACAGGGAGATGCTATAAAACAGAAGATGGAACAGACTAGTTCTGCATCTCTATGGAAACAGAGTTGTTTATATACATTTTACCTCTTCGGTTGTCAGAAAATACATTTTATTGAAAAATTATGATTGTTTTGCTTTCCATGGTGGCAAAAGCATACGTTTCTTGAAATGTGCTATACTTATTCACAAACTATATGCAGTTCTTGGGTTCCTAGAAGTTAAGCTACTTTAAACCAAAGAAAAAACACCACAACAAAAAAATTACCTGACAGTGGGTGCTGTAATGATTCCTACGAAGAGTATTCTTCCCCAGCTTAAAGGGTGGCTTGCTTGGAACACAAAGATATGTTTCAAAAAGAATGTGTTCAACTCAGTCAGCTAGGAAAAATAAAAAGGTAGTTAATAGTGTTCAACTTACACAACTCCTAATGAATTAGTACAGAAAATATGCAAAGATTAATAAGGAAACTAAAACCTGGAAGGAAGTCTTTATTCTCTGCTATAGCCCTGCTGGTTAGATTGAACATTTAAAGAGTCTAAGATTCCTGCTCTAGGACAAACAAGGAATATACTAGTAAAACAAAGAATTCTCCCCTAGACATCTCTATGAAAGTATTTGCTGTCTTTCCAGAAACACATTAAGAGACCAGACACTCATTCACACTGCAGAGGTCTTCTGATAACTTTCATACCCTGAATCAGGTATGAATGACCAAGGCAATTCTGAGACAGAAGAAGGAAAAAAAGTATCAAATATTTTTGTTCTCCTTTTAAAAACTAAATCAAGAAAATTTAAAAAACCAACCCACTCCTCCCCCCCAAAAAAAACCTAAGGAAAAAAATTGTAGTTTTATTTTCATAATGACGTACCAAAGCAGTTGAGACATTATAGAGTGGACATTATATGCTGGATCAAGCCCAGTATTCTGAATACCACTGATCCATTCAGCAGTCAGTGAGAAAGGAAAAAACCCAAGCAAACAAAAAAACCTGACACAAAACAACCAACCAAAAAATCCCCCACACACCCACACAACAAAACCAAAATAAATTAAAAATCCACCATCCTTAGCCCCCACTGTCTAGCAGTTTTTAAATCTGTATCAATTGCAAAGAGCAATCTGATGGCCCGTACAGCAATCTGTAACATTTGGGTTATTCCACAGATTCTGTAGTTATACTTGTGAATTATCATGGAACTCCTGTGAATAATATCCTGACCAATTCTGTATTATCAATTCCTTTAACTGTATATTTCAATGACAGACATACACTGCATTAGAATATCTTCTAGTCTAAATGATGGCAGCTTTGATCTCACAGAATTTATTTCTTACCTGCCAAATGATCATGAAAAGGTAGATTCCAGCCACCCTCTGAAACGAAGACTTTGGGTCAAACCAGCGGACATAGGTCCAGCTGGCTGGGGTGAACTGCAATACAGCTCTTTTGATTTTCCCTGTGGTTGTGTGTATGTCCCTAGGAAAAAAAGAAAGGCAGGAGTAAATACAAGGAATATGCAAGGCAAAAAAACCCAGCAACTGCCTTTTTACTGATGTTTCAGAACAATCACACTTTCTCAATGGACAGCAGAGATCTTCACAGACACAACTACATACAAGGGTGAATTAAGAAATATAATCTACTAAGCATTTCACGCAGGGTGCATATTCTGCTACAAAAGTCCACCCTTCTCTATTCTCAGTCACTAACTACAAAACATATTTATCATTCTCTCCACAAAAGAAAGAAACAAGGATTGCAGTTCTGCAACCCACCTTGTAAAATCCAGAGGATATTTCTTCCTAGTCTATGCTGCCACTGCTTTTAACCCAAAGACTTCTTGTGGTAGATCTCACCGATATCAATCCTTCAAGAATCTGTCAGATTAATTATTCATTCATTGTATAACAGGCTGGCTCCACAGGTTTAAAAATACTACACTTCCAGCACATATAACCCCTGCTGTTCTGACATTAGATGCATGTGGACCTTCTGGAGAGGTGTGATAGCACTGTAAAAAGCTAGTAAGATTTTTAAATTCCATTTTGAAAGGGGATTTTAATGGATGCTCATCTGGCATATATATAACTGGTCCTTGCTTTTGGTAACATTGATTTAGATGAGCAACAGCATCCAAAGGACAGAGAATCTAAGAAAAACTCAGTTTCCTACTTGCAGGGCTAGAAGTGAGTTTTCACCCTGTTATTTCTCTGTCCCTTCTGAACAAAAAAAGAGACTCAGTTTTGATATTTCATTAAGCTAGAGAGACCTTAGGTTAGGGAGGATCTTGTAAAATTTAAGATCTCTCTTTATTCAATGAAAAGAAAAAAAAAAAAAAAGAAGAAAGAGAGAAAAAGAAATTACAAAGGCCCAAGCAAAAGCTTCTCATTTTATGGAGCACTTTCATATTAAAGGTAAAAAAAAAATCTACTCATGCATTTAAAAGATTGTGAGGGAAAATCATTCCACAAAGACAGTGAAGACTAGTTGTGCCATAGATATTCTGCTGTTCAAACTTCCAGTGAACTCTGTGAAAACAGAAGGACCATCAACTCTGATGGAAATGAAGGAAAACTGAATTGAAACTAAAGGCTCAATTGTTCTTAGAGCAATTAAAAAACTTTTGAGTAAGAAAAGAAATCAATACAGAAATTCACATAGGGTACCAACTTGGAAGTCAAGATTTGAGCTCCTTTTCCATTGCTCTCAAGGCAATTCACTGTACTTGATCCTGTGTCATCTATACCATTGGTAACATGCAGATAACCATGCTTGATACCAAGTGGCTGGGAAGAAGGCAGGAGAGGGGCAAAAAACTATGGAAGAAATCATACCTGGACAGCTAGGAACTGACACTAGGTCACAAGCTCTTGCCCTTTTACACAACAAGTGCCTCTATTTTGCAATTACTTTAGAGAGTCAGCAATGAGGTAAGGCAATTCACAGCACAAGTACAATCAGACTGATGCCTCTTCTGCAATTACAGCTAGTGCTGACAGATTGTCACTAATGTATCATCAAGGTGAGCCCAAATCTAGTTTAAAAAATGTATAATGAGAAAACCATTACAATTTGTTTTGCTCCCTGCCTTCCTCAAAGTTTTACACGTTCAAAATAAACTGAAAATCCAAATAGCTTTATACTTTATACTACTTTATATTTTCCATTGGCATCAATGCTTGTACCTTAAGATTGCAAAGGAAAATGATATATACAGCTGTACAACACCATTACTATGAGATTGATATTCAACATTTAAAATAAAATTACAGCATTGTTAGCACAGGCGGACTGCATGCTATTTCTTTACCACATGTATTTTACATACGCAAAGAAGGTGGTCTATTTTTCCAAGGAAAATAATTTAATATTATAATATCAAACAATGTTTATCAAGCTTTAATTTAAACCTACTTGAAGCTTGCCCAGTGATAGGTCCTCATCTCCAAGAAACGACAAACTACCATGCCCAACCAGATGCCACCCCCGTTACAAAGCAGGATGTCCAAAATGACTTGATCCCACCAGCATTCAGCAAAATTAGGCAGAAGGTGCATGAAGAAGAGCTACAGAATATAGCAAAGAGATTATGGGTGAGAAACAGCACAGAATTCATATAAACTCACTTTTTAAGTATACATTCAAAAATCAGCTTTGCAGTACATGGCATACTTCAATGACATAAGCCACAACGACTGAAATTCAACAGACATTCTTCCATTAACTTCAGAAGGCGTTGGACAGAACCATATGAGACATCAGAGGTTTCCTTCTCACTGTTTCCTCTTAGGGCTATGCTGTATATCAGGATATCATGCAGCTTTTGGCCTTTCAAAGATAATATACAGATCATTCATAGAAATGCATGAAACAAGCATAACTACTGCATTTCTTGGAGGAAATAAGGTGGTTTGTGCTTTAAAAATAAATTGAAGAGAATCTTCGTTTTATTTTTGCTAAATAGTTTTAAGAAGAACATTTTCTAAGCCAGCAATAAGATGCAGTAAGTGGAATGGATGAATTTGTGACACCTGTCAGCATTAAAGCATGTTGGTGTTCAGGACTAAATACTTTTTTAAAACTACCTTTAATTTATTATTTTTATCTAAATTTAGTGACTTTGAAAGATTAAGAGTTCGCCAACATTCCAGACACTACAAGCTTTGCTGCTAAGCTTGATCCAGAATGGCTCAAGAAGTTAATAGGACTTTTCATTCTGCCTTGCTGCTTGGTCTCTGCTAAGCACTAACAATGAAGGTACTTTTATGATGAAGATACTGAAAAACAAGAAAAAAAAATAAACTGAAGAGCTGACATCACCTGGATGTATCAAAACATACCCCATGCCTTCAAGATTTGCCCTGGAAAGTGCACAAATCGTTTACTTCTGAAGCAATCTGTTCCTTTCAGAATACTTAACTGAAGATCACTATGAGGCATTAGCAAGGCAATTAAATGTACTTAAAGATACATTTGGTGATGTTACGTTACTGATGGAGTGAGGGGAACAACTGGCCAGAGTTAAGGCAAGATACAATTTACTGAGAGCTAGAACTGGATGCGGTGCCTCTCCTTTAAGAGAAGATAATCGTATACTTGTTTTTGTGAAAAAAATCACTGCAACCCAAAAAACAGATTAGAAAAGTTTAGCTATAGACTGGAAATAAAGACAGCCATGCCTTAAGCAGTCCCTTTGGAAAACTCAAGGAGATATTTAACAAACTACACAGGAAACTAAAAAATATTCTTACCTCCAAAGAAACAGTACAACTTCTGTCAGTTAATACACACAGAACATGTCTGTGGAAGATTATCAATATGATTTTGTAATGAAGTATGTTTTGTTAACAGATATATAAATAAAATATTGAAAAAATCAGATATGGGAAAAGGAACAAGAAGAATGTTTTCTGTATACAGCAGGAATAAATACTAGTCCATTTATAATACATTACAGCGACTAATATTGGCAATGACAGTTCCTTAGAAAACTCTTACAAAAAGTGTATCAAAACCTCTTGTTTTACTTTGACAAGGCTATACAAATTTCAACCTGTAAAAAACAAAAGTTGAATTACTCTACAGGACCCAAGCAATACAATGTTGTTCATTATCCTGCTAAAGTTTACTTTTCATGTTTTTAATTAATTTAATCCAAAAGGGGCAACAGGCTACAAATCTGAGTCTACAATGATCCAGCCAAAGACACCAGAAATTACAGATAACAAGGCAGCAAAACCCAGAGCACAGGTGTTAGCCAGACCATCTCTAAGGTGCTAGCTGCTTTCTCAGAATAACAGACCAAGGTCTGCCTGCATCCCAAGATCAATCCAATAGTATGGACCATGAGCCAAGTTTCCCATTTCAGAATGGGGAGTCAGCTGTAATCCATTAATGCTAATAGAAGAAATACAGCTAAATCCCCATGTAACTGCCCTGACAACTTCTGTAGGTTTCAAATTACTCTCCTGAATTACCTAATTCATCAAAAATCCATTTGAATGGTGATAACATATCCATATGTTGAACTTAATCCAACACAATGTCTGTTCCAATAATCTGCCTTTCAACAAAAGGAAGATACCTTGTGGTGTTAAATTGAAGATGACAGTTGTGTGATGATCAACTGAACAATAAGAGTATGAGTGAAACAAATCCAAATACATTCTTTTCCAGAGGGAGCAAATGAGTACAATAACCAGCAAAATTATTTTTTTGTGGATAGGTACTTGTAAAATCCCTATCTTAACGAATGTCAGAATAACTTAGAAAACATATATGCTTCAATGCCACAGAACAAAAACATGTTTTGAAGAGGAACTCATGGCAACAGTACTTTGAAATCCAAAAGTTTAATTTTAGACAAATAAATCCTTATCTATGTTTCTGATTTATAAGCGCTTTGTCAGATGAGTCAAGCATTCTCAAGACAGCAAGCTTTACAGGAAACTGATTTTAAAGAGTAAATTCAGGTGTTAATATCCAGCGGATCCCTCAACTCCCATTTCACTTGTTCATTATGCATGATTATACACAATGTGCAATATTGTTGTATGTGGGGTAAGGAGATCATGACAGTAGATCACAGATATTGCAAGGTAAAATGAGAACAGTTGCTCTAAATCAGGAAATATCTGAAGCAGCAAAAGTAGCACGATCCCTGTAATAGCAGAAAAAAAAATCATGAATAGCACCAACAGGCTGGCCTAGGCTTCCCTCCCGTTCAAGCAGTAATAAATCACTTACCTAAACACTAGCTTGCTGTTGTCCACTAATTCAACTGCATCAGTTACTCAGTATCTGGTTTATAAGGCTTAAAACGTAAATCTATGCTAAGGACTAGAGAGTCATCCTTCTAGGAACATTTACACTTCCCACAAGAACACTTCACATCTCATACATTTGCTTATAATCAAGATACAAGTGTGGCCTACCTCAGTGAGCTCCCAGGTGATGCTGATAGTCCAGCACAGCCCATAGCTGCGGATCAGCAGAGCCTTCATAGCCCAGCCCCAGAAATGCCCAAAAGCAAATATATCAAAGTGGCTGAGGATTCTTTCCCAGGTGATAACATGACAGTTCACAGCATACTCCTGTTATGAAAAGAAACCAACAAACCAAACAAAAAATAATCAACAGACAGCTTCAGAAAAACTAGGATGAAGAAACATCTTCCCATTCAGTGAAACAAGCCTGAAATTATAAGGGTATTAAAATTACCATTATTTGTTTTCTTGTCCTAAACTCTGCCAGAAAACAAAAAGACTCAGTACCATCACAGTACAGCTCTAATTTAGAGGGAGACAGAATAGACCTTGATGCTTGAAGAAGCATGTATTTCTTACATGACAGAGAAACAGCAAGAACAGTAAAATCAATAGCAATAAAATCTGTGAAGAATACTCTAGAAAATAATAACTTGTTCTTCTTTGGAGTCTTGATTTAAAATAACCACCTTTCTGCATTTTCATGCTGTCTGGTATTCATATGTGGCTCATCAGTGGCTAATCCTCACCAGTTTGTGATGTAATGTTACTCATCTCAATGTTTACTTGAGTATCTTTTGTGTCTTATTTTCCTCATGAAAGCAATTTTCCAGAATGCATTCATATTGAAAAAGTTCAGCCACAGGCCTGAATTGAAAAAAATTGAAAAAGAATCAAAGGAAGCTTACAACTGTTTTGCCACAGATGAGTGGCAGATTCCTTAAGAATATTAATTAATATTCTAGTCACCAATAACAAAGAAACAGGGTCCTCTCAACATGTTGTACAGCAAGTGTTAGAAATCACTGCCCAACAAGAAAAAAAAAATCTATATGCCATCAGGAGGCTGCAGTCTGGGGTTCTGTTATGTCACTGAGCATAATCTGTACTATTCCTAATAGGAAACACACATTTAAAAAACCCTCAGCTCTCCAGTCCTCCTAAAATATACATTGCCACCTGCAGGTGACAACACAGCTCAGTGCTGTTAAGCTAAGCCAGAACTATTGCTAATCCTGCACAAATGAACCCTGATCAAGTTAACAAGGAAATACCAGAGAAATATTTGAATCTGGGCCACCACAAAGAGCAGAATGCACAATTTCACACAAATCCTTCCATCAGCAGGCAGTTAAGTCCCATTATGAAACTGTAAGTAACCCTTACAGCTGGTGCTCCCTGAAATGAAAGCATGGCATTTCTTCTGGTGCATGCCCATGCTACTGGTCATTCAGAGAAAGGTGCATCATCTGTTCTAAGGATGGCAGACCTGCAGCTTTAGTGCATGTACCCAAGAGAACTGAAACTGGCTCATCTGCCAGCATGAGAAACATGGAAGGCACCAGACTCCAAGCGACACCATGGTATCTATGACAAGTGAATACAATGAGGTTATTCCAAAAGCAATTTTTTTTCCCAGGGCTCTTGTTATTTCGCTCTTATTTTTGGCGCTTTTCTTCTTTCTGTCTCATCTTTCCAGCTGCAGCTCTGTCAGCCATACAGTGAAATGAGTTCAACTTCCTTTTATACCCAAGTCACTTTGCCAGTCCTGTGCAAGCAACCAAGCTGCAGTCTGCATTACAGCTGCACTTTAAAAATTTACTCCAAGTGACAATACCAGGGCTACAAAGTAGCACAGAGTAGGTTTCCACTGATTGTTACAGTCTGGAAACCTGCTGTACTGCAGTTCTGTGTCAGTAGTAATACCAGTCCTCCCCTAACTTGAATCTATTTCTAACCTAAATGATAGGAGAGCCAGGTGAATCTGATGTATCAACAGACTCTCCATCTCAGCTCCATTTTGTTGCTCAGCAACATCACTAATGCTCAGGCTCCATTTGGCCATGTGTCCTCCCACCACCCTAAGAGCAGGCTGCCCATGCCCCACCATCACCATGGTCTCCTGCAGAACCAAAAGTCACAGCCCTACTCCACATGCTGGGAGTTGCCCAGTGTGTACTGCTGATCGGCTGCAGTGCAATACTTGAAGCATCCCATTTTCCAGGTGAGGAGTCTTCATGCAGCCCTTACTATCAATCAACTAACATAAGCTTACTGCACTGTAAAGATTTCCATTCCCTGCTCTGTGCTACAGGGTGCAGCCACTGCTGATGAGGTGCTGTGCAGAAGTTTGCATATGCAGTAAATTGCTCTGTGCAAAAGACAACCAGTGTATTTCCCTACTCATGAGGCATGAGCCCTATAAGACTATACAATGGTGGGCAGATGAACAAACAGATGCACAAACCCAAGGGCAAGGGAGCATGTTGGTCAGGTGATGAGCAGTAATTTGATGCAATAGTGAGGAGGGCAAGACTGGCAACTCTTTCCTCCCCATGTAGTAACCTTCTTCTTCTTGGTGCCTCTTCTTCTTCTTGGCGTCTTCTGTCTGCCTCCCAAAACAGCTCACATACTTCTCCCAGGCCTCCTTTTACAACCTCAGCTCCCTGTCTCAGCTAGTGTCTGTACCTGAAAGGGAATGTTCTCTGTATGGAAAACTCTTTGCAAGCTGCTCAATAGGCAGAAGATCAAACCTAGCTTTCCATGCCACTCCAGTTTATGGTCTAGGGAAGTAATTTCTCAGTGGTAACAGGATCAGTGCTCAGCTGAGTGAATGGAAGGCAGCAGAGTCCTGCCGTTGCTGTACCTGCATTTCCACATACACTGTAGCATGCCAATCATGTATGAAGCTCAGAGCACTAAGACAAGACCAAAGTTCTTCAAGCGCAGCATCACAGCATCAAAAAAACTGATCTGGGATACACACACTGTACAGGCTTCATTTAGATACTATGTTGCTAAGTCTGTTTTCAGTATCCAGGTTCATATCCATTACTTAAAGGAATCCAAAGCCACCTCATTGTAAACATGTATTACATTTCCAATTGCACACTCATCTGAACACCTGCATTCGAAAAAATATTTTTTTCACTCCAGTTAATTTCAGTTTAAATAAATAGTAGTTGACACAAAGGGCTCTTTGACTGTTAAGTATAGGCACAGACTTGCACTGCTTATGCCAGCAAATTCAGATTTATCCCTTTCCACTCATGTAAAACATGCTTGAAGTAGTCAAAATGTACAATAGATACATACCATAATATCTGCTTCCCTTGTGGCATATCGAAGATTAGGATCTAGCCAGTACATCACTGCTTTTACCTGCTCAAAGTTAAGGAAGAGCACGAACACCAGGAACAGAAAATAGAGCACACTGAGACCTGCAAAAAGACTCAGCTTTAAAATTATGTTCACTCACAAAACTCCTCAGAAGAGAGTCCAAAAAGATGCTTTCAAACTGTTGCTCTACACGTGCCCAGTTTATACGGTTGAGCTTCTACATAAAGCTGCTACATGCAAAAAAGCTGCAGAGACAAGTCAGATCTCTGAGCACTCAGCCCTTCATATCACCTCCTGTGACCAGTGATAGAATATATGCTCCACTGCATGAACCTAATCAAAACCACATCAGCCTAATCAGTTTAGGCACATAGTACAAGTCTGTAATCAGGAAGCTCTTTAGTAAGAGATACATTAGGATCCATGATAGGATTAGCTCTGCCTCTTTGCTTTAAATATTCCTGGTCTCAACCAATGTAGGTCTAATGCCTATATGCAGATTTCAATACAAAGATAAATTTAACCATGCCACCTGGCAATTCTAAGTTGTGGTGGTAATAAAGAGTAATTATAAACTAATTATAAACTAATGCACTTTTGAGTTACTTTTGAGAGCTGGAAAATCCACAGCTTGAACCTTTTGAAGATAAATATGAATATTTATTTTCACACCATTATAAACTATGAAATACTTACATTTGGGAGTACCAGTTCCCTTCTCCTAATATCTGAATATGGATATTTTTTTAAAAAAAAGAAAAACTTGTTGTAAGTTGAGTCCTGGTTACAGATCTGTGGGTATGAAGCTGTTGTTGGGAGCATATCTTTACAATATTCACAGGGTCAGAGATATCCAAGACCACATTTGGAAGAGGCATATAATTACTATTTCCATAGTCTCAAACTTACATGGATCCTGCAGCTATGTCATGGAAGGCAGAAAGATTAATGAGAACAAACTTAGTATCTGCCATTCAAAATAAACTATAGCAATTCTGAAAAGGTATTTTCACCTATAACCTGAACTCGTGTTAATAATCCCCAGTTTATGACAGAAAGCAACTTTTGTTCAAGTACACAAAAACAAAGTATATATATATGGTCCTCTGCAGTCCCTCCTAAAAACACATCAGGTAAACAGGTGTCACACCACTACAAGAAGCACAGCCTGCAGGTGAGGGTGCATCCTGAAATGTTGAGGGCACACAACTCCTTCCTTTTGTCTACTGTACAGGTCTGAGAACTGAAGCTTGGCTAAATGAACCATGCCAGAACAGGCAGAATTACATAGGGAAAAATTTTGCTCTTGATTTTGTGTGCAACCTTTTCCCAAAAGTACAGGGGGTCAAGCTCTGACAGGATCAACATTGAGAGGGATCTTTCATTTTACATTTGCTGAAACCTGAAATGAGCAGTAGGACCCATATTTCCCAAACTTCATAAGAAGCAGGATTCTTTAACAAGTACTATCTAGTCAACAGTATCCTCTCAGCGTCTACAAATGGGTAATCAGCTACTTTGGGAGGCTACTTATTTTTAGCTATATGAGATGGCAGGAGAGAGAAACATTCAGCCCCCCTTAAAAATAAACAGATCACCTTTTTAAATTAAATGTGCCTAATTCTCTGCAAATATGGAGTCTAGGATATGATCTCTGAATCCTGAATTATTTTAAAATAAAATTCCTTATGTTTTTCCTGTGAAATTCAGATGTTTAAGGAGCAGGATTTCACTTAGTTCCGTAGTTAATAGAATTATTTTCCAAATTATGAATACAACTGATATTTACAGGTACTTCTAATGAAATTATAAGAATACCAACATATATGTTACAAATATTAATAAAAGTATGCTAAGCTATACAATGATACAATTTAATAAACATGTTAAGTAATACCATATTTTGCTAATAATGAAAAGCAGCAGCCTACTCAATAGGATTTAGAAGTCAGACTATATACAGTAGCTATAAAAATGCCAAACTTTTTTGGGGTTGGAAGAGATGGCAATAGGAAAGGTGTGGGGGAAGGAGATTAGGAAGCACAAACAAATACAGGATTGAAACAGACTATAAGAATTAATTACCTCTTTTTGGTGATTTAATTTACACCATCCTGACATACAGTAACTACAATATTTCCAAACACAACTAAGAATAGATTAAAAGCAACTGTACAGAAGTAGGAGGGAAGTGATGTTCACAGAAGTTTGATGCACAATTACATTTCATGACAATTCCATTTATCCGGAAGTTAAAATGGCAGGTCCTACAGAAGCCATGAAAAAGTCAGAAACACATCTTAAACTTACCAAAAACCATCCTCCATATTGCAGGATGGGGACGTGTAAAGGGTCCTGTGGACAGTAAATAAAGCTTGTTAGAAGACAGTAAGAACCACAAAATTTATTTTTGAGTATACCTTCTCTGAGAATTTGGCATGAGTATGGATCAGTTAGCGATCAAACTAAGTAATATACCGGAAAGTGGGGGCTCTATGTTTAAAAAAAAAGGTAACAGCAGATTTCAGAATGCAGAAAGGAGACTGCCAATTAGCAGCATGTAGACAAAATTTTCAACTATTTTTATGGAGTCATTTTCAGAACAGTAGGATGCTGTTTCTTCAGCAGACACCACATCTCAAGTGTCACCCGAGGATCTCCTGACCTGGTTTCTAGACTACAGGTCACACATAACTTGCTGCAAATTAAGTCATCAAATACAAATTTCTGTGTGTTAACAAAGAAATGTGATGTTTGGCCTTCAGACGATCATGTAAGGTTACCAAACAGGCCTCCCAAAACTTCCAAACTGAGCACGGTAGGTATCTGACAATAAGTAAAATACCTATGCTTTTACTAGTGTCAATAGAATTTACTTAAAAGCCAGTGATCAAACCGATTTAATAGATTAAAAGCCTCTCAGTTAATGTGAAGAGCAGAGAAGGTAGGTCTGGTGAAACTGGAAAACCCCTGAACATGAAACACACATTTAGGTAACAAGAAGTGGCTGAACAAACATTTTCATCACACACTGTGGACATCTCTTTCACCACTGTATGCATAAAGCTTGTTTTTCTCTGGTATTCAGTTTTTCAGGGAGCACATTATGAAAAGTGTGGATTAAGGATTTTTAACATACAGGAAAAATGCATCCCACCTCCTAAGTACAAAGTCGCCCTGATCACAAGCAGTTTTTTCCTGAACACTGCCAATCATGAGACAGTTTAGATTTGACCCAAGAATTGTGATTCTGTCAACAGCAGAAAGTAAAAACAAACAAACAAAACCCAAAACATGCAACCCAGGTAGAAACATTTCTGCCACATAATTAAGGGACACACAAACTTGTTTACCTTTTTGCACTTTCTACTCCTCACAAAACTACCAAAATTTTTGTCCAATTAAACCTTCTACTGAGCAACTGTGGTTTTACATTGTAATGTGACAGATCATTTCTATCACTTCGGTAAGGTGCTTTATGTGAGGTGATGTCTCTGAGAATTTTTAGAATTACACTTCTGTTAAAACACACTGAGGCAGAGCCATTTAAAACATTATTTAAGGGTCTGTTAGCATCATTACTTAGCAATCTGAGCTGCAACTGCACATCTGCAAATAGGACACCAATTCTGAGAATCTGACTTCCCTGTTAAATACAAAAAGCTATAAACACATTTTAGTGTTATCTCTGCTCAGTATGACTGCAAATCATTTTTACATTGTTCCTTAACATAAAGGAATTCAAAAGAGTAAAGAAAAACAACCTTGAAAATTGGTATTAAAATAAAAATCAAAATACAGTGACAATAAAGAGAAATTCACATGTCAAAAAAAGTGAAGTATAAACCGAGTAAACCTTACTCACCATTAGGAAAAGCTAGAACACTGATGATTAGAAAGAAGAAAATCACAGAGAGGATACCCCTCCAAATATTATCCTCTGGTACAGAATCATCCCTAAAGAGACAGACAACAGTGTTAAAGTACATTATAAGGATGAAGCCAAAGGCTCTGAAGACATATTATTTAAATAAAGACAACATGGAAATTAAATATAAGCAACATGCATGTTTGATTATATAACAAGTTAAGTTAGTAACTGCACTGAATGATTTTCACACTACACTTCTGAGCGTCCCTTTCTCACATAAGAGTTAAATATTTAATCAACACATGCAAGCCATAAGCGTTGTTAGAAGTCAATGTAGAAGTAATGACTAAATTTAATCAAGGTGGAAAAAAAAAATCTCCCTGCTTTAACATTCACAGAAACATCACCAAAAGTACTTTTATACAACTAAATCAAAACCTGTGGAAGCCTGGATGCAATTCCTAGATTTTCGTCTGCTGTTTTGGTGCTACTCACAAATACCCTTCACTTCCCTTTGCTATTCCCACTGCCAAATACCTGAGGTAAGTGCAGAGAGGGCAAAAATAATAATTAAAATCAGCCTTTGGAAATAATGAATATACAACTTAGAATCTGTAACTAAGACACAGCACAGCTTAAAAGACTGAAGGAAAAATATCAATTTGCTTTTAGATCTATTGAGCCAAAGCTCTGAATAAAATAGGTATTATTTGTGCCACTTTCATATTATGGCCAGAAGAAAGACCTCAGAATTCAGTTTGGAATGCCAAGGCAAACTTGACTGAGCTCTTCCTTTTCAGGCAGGTAGAATACGGTGTACATTTAACAGCATAATCCTCATAACCAGCAGACAGCTTCTGGGATACTTCAGTAAAACAAACAGAAACACACTTCCAACTATCATAGTATAGTTCATAAAGCATAACTCATGACAGCTGAAGGTAAAGTTTTACTGTCTGCTTAATTTTCATGTACTTCGGATCAGTTTAAGTAATTAAGTATATCCCTTTATTTATTCCCAACATGGTAACAAAAAATTCCCAGTAAACTTTAGAGGGATAAAGCTCTTCCTAGCAGAGCATCTGTCAAATTTCTGGATGGTTCAGTAAAGCATCCATGACAGCATAAATGCTCTCCACATCAGATTTTTGCTGTAGTTAGAAAATACTTCTCACTTAGCCAAATTATTTCTCTTTCCCTCAAAACTGAACCTTAACAGCCCCAGAGCAGGCTTTCATCACTGTGAGGCTGCTTTAGTTTAACTGTATGGCAGGCAAAAGTACATTAAACATGAACGGTTTCTCTGCAGGCCTTTGGGGCTCCCCATAGCAATTTTTTTTTTTAAACCAGCTGAATCTGGATTAACTAGTCATTTTCCAGCAGTCATGCTGCACAGGATGACACTTTACACCCACTACAAACCCAAGGTTCCAGAGCTTAATTCTGGTGCCGTCGGCAATCCCAAGAGCCTCATGCCACCCAGTGCACTTCCAAGCCAGAGCATCAGGCTCTGATGGCTCAGACAGCAAAACCATATTCCTGTTTTAATGTAGGTAAATAACACACACAAATATTCTGTCATGGCTGCCACCAAGAGGATGAATTTTATTTTTTTTTTAAGAGAGAACAAATAACTAGTCACACAACATCAATTCATCATGGCCAAGAAAGAAGTGAAAGACACTGCAATCACATCACTTTATTGTTGCACCAACTGGGATGAAGGGTTCTTATCTTTGCATGTCAGGATTCTGAGTACTCCTCAGCTTCACGAAAGCTGTCCTAGTCATATTGGCACTACCCCAAAGTCAGCAAAGATGTTGTATACAGTGTTAATCTGGATTTCATTCCAGGTATATGTTGGAGGCATTTGATTTTGGCTTGCAGATAACCTTTCAAAAGGGACAGGCACCCATTCTCCCTGCCAGAAGCAGTTAAGAACAGGTGGGAACAAGAAACTCACTGTCATGCACTAGATCGTGTAAGAATTACAGTGTTTGCCTGGAAAAACTATTCTGGGGAATGCCAAAGGGAAAGACACAATCACAATGAGCTGCAATCGGGAAAATGTCCGAAATCATCTCCTCAGTTAGCCCCATACACGTTGACACTGATTTTAAAATATAAGTGTTCATGCAGCAAAAACAAGGTTTCTAATGCTTGTGTGGGAGGACAGATGAGCATTCTCTCAATTTTAACCCACTTTACCGCGGCACATTTCTATTTGCGGCTTTTTAGAGAAATAATAAAAACCAAAGCACACAACAACACAATCTTTATCTCTCTCCTGCTCTTCTCCAGAGCACTACGTTGCACTTGCACATTGCAACAGCATAAACTAATAAGTCATTGCATCACAAAGATCATAAAGAAAAAGCAAAAGAGGATACTCAGTTGAGATAAAAATAGCTAGGGCACTAAATTTGGAATGAGGAAGGAAGCGGGGGGAGAAATCTTCCATAAACTCAAACAAACCTAAATGCACAATAATCCAGTTTAATCAACTTTATTAATCAAGGGACATGAAAGACAACAGCCCTACATTTTCACAGGTGTTACCCCTGTTTCCACAAACCCCTGGAACTTCACAGGAGAAGCTACTAATCTGTCACCTTTCTCAGTGCTATTGTTGTGTCCCACAAAATATCCCCTCCAGCACTCACCTGTCCTCCTGCTTGCTGCCTCTGGGCTCAGAGAAGGCCACATCACTCTCTCTAGGGTGGAAGAGGACAGGGCTAGAGCCACTCCATGACTCTGCTTCAAGGTTCAGGACGGAAGCAGAGGAGCCTGTGCCTGACTCATTCAGCAGGAAATAACCAAGGCAGTTGCAGCCATTGTCAGAAGCACTAAAACAATGTGCTTTAAAGAACAGAATACGCTCTATTCCTCACTTTTACACAGAAAAATTAAACACACATTTCTTTTGCTGGATTATTGTTAACATTATTGCCACCTGAAGATTATTGCTATCTGAAGTTCAGTGTCACCCTTATCTATCAGATCAAAGATAGTATTAGCTGCTCTCAGTGATCCTGTGATCCTGAAACTCCGTGTTACGGCTTGCTACATACAAGGGAAACGCATTTTGTAAGTTTCTCTGAATCCTCACTTATTTCTGACACAAAACAAGTTTAGAAATGACAAGAAAGACTTTAAGGGAAGCAGAATTTCCTTTGACAAAGTTCCTGAAAAAATAAATTGTACTTAACAACATCAGTATGGATGTACCATAGAAAATCTCCTGCTTAAAAAATTGACCAGGAGAGCTACAGAACAACTGACAGCAAAGGGGTAGTAAAGAATCACTTGAAACACCTTAGTGGGATGTCTACAGTGCCTTGAATCCAGGAGGTGGAAAAATGAACACAGTCACTGGAGACTCAGTGCAATAAGCTGACTGAAACAGAAAGACCAGACCTGGGAGCACATATATAAGCATGTGGGGAAGAATCTCCTCTCTCCCCATTTTCTCAAAGATTGCACATGATTTGGGTAGTGTCCCAAATAAGGCACGGA
The DNA here is from genome assembly GCA_013396735.1 of Grallaria varia. Classification (NCBI taxonomy): domain Eukaryota; kingdom Metazoa; phylum Chordata; class Aves; order Passeriformes; family Formicariidae; genus Grallaria; species Grallaria varia. The sequence continues at coordinate 512,417 of VWZG01002899.1, read as the reverse complement.
GGCAGTATTCTGGCATCACCCAGGACATTTAGGAAGCTCCTAATATAGCTGGAATCAGCAAAAAGGGGAGAGGGCAGAAAACAAAATCTAAGTATCTTCCACAGCCTTAGAAGAGGAGAAACAGAGAAGCCAAAGAGAAGTCAACTGGCATTTAAACACAGGAAGTGAGGCAGAGATAGAAGGAAGTAAACGAAACTGCAGAAGTTGGAATTAGAAAGCGAGCAAAACAAATGGAAAGAAAGGCTAGCAATACTCTTGGAACAACGGACACAAACATCCCAGAAGCGAGGCATTATTATTTGGGACTGGAAGATGCCATAGTTCTGAAAATGCTTTTTGGCTCAATCTCTGCCTGAAAGAATTGGCAAAATTCCTTCCCCAAAGGTGAGCCATCAGTTCCATTAATCCTTCAGAATGAAGTCTTGATGAGAATCTCTTAGTAACTCACAAGTTTGACCTAAATTGGCCCTTTGGAAGGAAAAGGGATCTGGTGAGGGGAGACAGGACAAGAAGAACACTTGTAACAAAGGTCTGATTGTAGCAAAGCACAGAAACATGTCTCTGATTTAGGAGTTAAGAAGGGATCCAAGTAGAACAAGGGATGTGTTCAAAAATACCTTCCTTGGGGCCATGCACAAGTTGAAACAAGAAAAGGCACACCTCAGACCATCTGCAGGTACACTATTTCACATATCCATCCTTATGCTCTTGTCTTAAGCCAGGCTTGACCACTATTTTCACAGCTGATAAAAACTATACATTTGGATTCTTAGAACGAGATAAAAGACTACACACTGAACTGCATATCAGGCCTAGGGATAAATTATGATTTTTTTATGTCCACTGGTGAGTTTAAGCAACATGGCCATTGAAATCCGCATTGTGTGAAATGCCACAAACGTTTAAATGACCCCAAAACACGATGCTCTATTTAGTCAAAACCTCTCAGGAATCACTGCCTACAGACTCCACAATTTAGCTTAAAGGAGGATTGTGCAATCCTCTTCACAACTCCATTGAGTAGGAGGCAATAAAAAAGCACGTACAACAGGGAAAAACATGCAAGATACTCATCAGACTACACTGCTTTCAAACCCTGCGCTTCCAAACAAGGCTCCCGAAATAAACTATGTCCGTTCGCAGCAGCAGTGCCATGAATGACTGCGGTGGCAATGCCCACAGAGCTTTCCTTGTGGCGCGCAGAGGATGTGGCTAAAGCCCATCGGTGCCAGGGCCTCAGCAAACCTCTGCCTGCCCACAGACAGGTGCGCTGTGGAGAAATGATGCCACAGAACAGCCACCGCCGTCCACTGCACGCTTGGTAAATCATCTGCTTGAGTGATGTCACTGCTAGGCTGCCTGATAGTCCAGCAAAACCCACTTTTGGCACATTTTAGAAAGGACTTCAACAGAGAGCCTCAAAACGACCAGCAAGTTCCAGGAAGCGCAGTGGGGAGGGCGGCAGCGCTGGAAGAGAGGGCAGGATGCTCGCTCTCCAAACGCGGGTGCAAGCCCCGGCCGGGGGGCGCACAGCCCGGCCCCAGCCCCGGTGGGCCCCGCACTGCCCCTGCCCGGGCCCGCCGGTACCAGCGCCGGGGCGGGGCATCCCCGCGGCGCCCACGCACCTGGTGAAGGCGAAGGCCATGAGGCTGAGGATGGTGAAGCTAAGGAGGGTGATGGTGTGCGGCCGGTAGAAGAACTCCAGCGTGATGTCCTCCACCTGCTGCTCGTTGATCATGCGGAAGTGCAGGCGGTAGTTCACATCGTCCTTGCTCAGGGTCCGGCTCCCCACGCAGGACGCCATCTCGCCCCCTCTCTCCCCTCGTTCCAGCGCAGCTCTGATTCTCCCGGGGCGGGGCGGCGCGGCGCGGTCCGAGGCAGCGCGGCCGCCCAACGGCTCGGCTCCCTCCGCCGCGCCCACGCGACCAGGGAGGCAGGAACGCAGCGCCGGAGGGGGGAGAGGGAGCCATCCCGCCCCTTTGGAGCGAGCTGTGGGACGGGCTCTGCCGCCTGTTCCCCCTCCGCGTCTCCTCCCGGATGGTCTCGCCCGGGCCGCGGTGGGGGCGGGGCGCGCACATGGCCCGGGCCGCGCCGAGCGGGGCAGGTGAGGCCGCGAAGGGGCCTGGTGGGGCCCTGGCCCGGGGGTTCTCAAGGTGCCCGGGGGTTCTGGGGCTTCCCCGTGTCCCCTGCGTTCCCCGTGTCCTCCTGCACACGCAGAAGCTCCCGGCATGGGGAGGCCTGCAAGGGGCGGCGAGCGCGGCCCGGCCCTCCCCTCTTCTCCCTGTGGCGTGCGTGCGGTGAGGGCTCTGCGCGGAGAGCCCCGTCCCTCGGGGAGGGTTTAGGTCCCGGCTGGGCTTCCCCCGGGCTCCCAAGGGAACAGCTGTCGTTCCGGGCGGCGGGCAGGGACCTTCAGGCCCGGCTCCGCTCCTTAGTTTTACCTCCTCCGTTTGCCACGCGTTTAAAGCCTTAAAGCATCTCCTTGGCGCTTTGTAGGGCCTGGGGGATTGGCGCTCCCGGCGAGGCAGGCAGAGCCTGTGCCGCTCCTCAGGGCTTGTTCTCCCAGCAGGGTGCGGCGCTGAGGTGGAAGATGGCCCAGTGGGCTCGGCAGGCCTCCCGCTGGTGCTGCCTGCTGAGCACGGCCCGCGCCGCCGGCCTTCCTCGGGGGCCGCGCAGCTGCGGGAGCGCCGCGCGGACCTGCCGTGCGTTCGGCCCTCGGGCTCTGCTGCCCGCCGGCAAGGACGCGGTTCGGTGCGGGCTGCAGGCATGCAGGCATGTGTCTGTAGGAAGCTGTTCCCCGCTCGGCAGTGCCAAGGATGGATCCTTCTCTTCTCCGGAAAGTAATTTGCCTTCACCACTAAAACAGGAGCAAGCTGAAGTAGAAACATTACCTGATCTGAATGCAGAAATACAGAGTGAAGGTAAGAGGTTTTCCAGGATACCGTGCCTCCCGAATCTTCAAATCACGCTTCAGTATGTTGTGGTTTAACCCCACCCAGGTTCTCTTTTTTGGCCCGTTTATCTCAAACACTTATTCGGGGTTCCTGACTTTGACTTGGTTTTATCCCCGTAGTTAACGCTTGTGTTCACGGTAGCATCCAAAGAAAACCTTGAAGTTGAGATAAAATGTTTTGGGTAGAACTGTAGGTCTGGAGCTGCCATTTGAAGGGGTTTTCTTTTTAAAAGTCTGCCTTCGGCAGTTGAGTATTTGCCTTTCCCTCACCGATGTTCTGATACAAACTAAAGAGTTTTGGTTTTTTTGGGGTTTTCTTTTGGGCGAGGCCGGGGGGAGTCCACGTCTGAAGCAGCCCATGCAGCACAACCGTTTGAATGATCGGGAATGAACAACAGGAGGCAGCAGTGTGAAGCCTGCTTGAGCAGGGCTCTGATGAGAAATGTTCGTACAACTGTGTCCTGAGGAAAAGAAATTAAAGAAGATAAATAAATACCCTGTCGCCTTGGCGGTGTTGCTCTGAGGAAATTGCTTCAGGTTTTTTTTTCTACTTTTATGTCTAAGCGAGGATTAAAAAAATGCCATCCTCTGAACATAATTCTGTTGTGCTGAGAAAACTTGCTCTGACAGACCTGTATGTACATATTCTGCTTTGAACCTAGTCAACTTGGATCCTACCGAGCTTATTTTTGGAGTGGCTCGGAGCTTCAGCTGAGACCTGTGTGTGTTCTGAAACAGTGCTGCACCAGAATAACAGGCCAGCCAGCTTCTCATGGAGCAGTTTGTCTACATGCCAGATTTTTATCTGCCAGCAGACTAACTTGGGAGTGTGTATATGTGTGTAGCATTTTGTCCAGTTGGCAATCTATATAATGGAATAAATACAATTGTTAACTTCTTGAGGTTTTGGTGACTTGAAGTATGTTTCCTGACAGGAGGTATAAAGACCTTAAAGTGATTAAAAAAAAAAAAGGACATTTTCTTCTGGAGTGGACCTTTGTGTATATTGGTCCAGTCCTGAACAAGTTGAAGGAAAATACTTGATATTCCTGTAGATTTCTAGAGAGTTCATATTATTGTTTAAGGTGTAAATGTTGCTGGAAACATTTTACTGTGCCTTCATTTCTGAGGCTGTGAGGAAAAAGAAGTGGCAAGACCTTCAACAGATATCAGTCTAGTTTGTGCAACTCTTCATGGAACGTTAGGATCACCCTGCTTACTTTGGAATCTGTCTTGATAGTTCTGGTGTGTCGTCGTTTTCTTGACATGGAAGAGTGTTACCCTAGTTGCTGGGATGCCAGTGTGCAAAGGTACAGGGGACAGAAAATCCCTTTCCTTAAGAGTTTATAATCAGGGCTGTTGATCAATAATCAATCTGATAATTGAGGAGGATGCTTGCAGCCAGCCTGAAAACAGTAAATCTAGCTGCTGTGAGCTCCTGTCAATGGAAGAATAGATCCATTTAGAGAAGTATTTTTCAAAACACACCGAGCTCTGTGACTTGAAACACTTAAGGGGAAACAAGCATAATGATGATCTCTTTGAAACCTTAGTGAGAAGGAAATGGAGCTTTGTTTCTTTTGCTTTTGGAAGTGGTGGCAGTCAGCAGCCATTCTGTAATGGATAAGACATGATGGCTTGGTTGGAGTTGGCTGTGAAATGCAGTTGTTTTAACTTTCAGCGTATTTCAGGTATCAGATTCAAAAGAAGCATTAAGTAGTAGGCTTGTCAGGTTATGAAAAATAATCTTTGCAGTAGCCTTTTATCTGGATATGATCAGGCAAGAATGCATTTGTGAAGACAGAAGATTCTTTTTCAAGATGATGATGATATCTGCAGTGATCAAGGCAGCAGGCTGGCTGGGCACTACCCTGTGGACACATGAGCGTGAGCTGATAGGCAGTGACAAGGAGATGGAACAGAGTCAAAAACTGGGAATAGAGTCTATGTTTTCAAATAATAGATTGACTGTTCATCTTATGCACAGCGTTCCTGCATTTTGAAATTGATTTTAGGAGATCTGTGTAGCAGCTTTTTCTTTCACAAAATGCATTTGGGTCCTCTGCATTTGTTTTTTAGATTGGGATGACATCCCACCTTCATCTGCCTTGGAAGAGATTTCTGAGGAAGAAGCTGTACAGATCATTGCAGAACCACTTCTTCCCCTTCAGTCTACCACGCTCCGAGATTATGTTGATCATTCAGATACCCTTGCAAAGCTTGTCCACCTAGGTACGTGTGATTTTGTTTGTGTGGTTTGCCTACATCTGGAGCTTCACAGATTTTGTAATTTGTGTTTTCCTCTTACTGGTTTCCTTGTAAACTTTAAAGCAGGAATGGTGATCAATGGCAAAAGCAGCAGAATGTAATCCAGAGTAAATGGAAAAAGAAGGGGACTGTGCCACTCACTAGCAATGCCATATTTCTTGAAAACAAAGCTGGCTGTTTGTAGTCCCTTACAGCTGTGGGTGTTAGAAGCAGACATCTCCCACAGCTTTTTGTAACTTAATTGGTCTTTCTTCTTTTGGGCTGGTTAAGGATGCTTTAATTTGCTGCAAAAGAAATTGCAGATCTCCATCCTTGAAAGGGAGCAGTTGCTGTGCAGAACCTTAGAAGTGGGGTGCAGTAAACTAGAGGCATGAGTGAAGGGATGGAAAAGAACCCTACTTCTCATCAAAAAGCACTTGGACTGCAGGTATAGCTAAGTTCAAGGTTGCTGGCCACCTCCTTGTTGCCCAAACGTGCAAGGAGCACTAGGAGGAGATTGGTGAAATAAGTGTTTGAGAGGGGGAGAATCTGGTCCCATGTAGTAAGAAATTGCTATGTGTGAGTCAGTATACAAAGGCACTTCGCTACAGAATTGTCCTCTTCCCTTGTGTAATGGAGTTGGGAATTTCTTGCACACATACTTCTGTGGCATGTGGCACGTGCAAGATTCACTGCAAATGTCTTCCTTCGAAAAATAAACTCAGCAAAAGTATCTAAAATGACAGCTTGTTTTTATCTGGAATCTTTCCACAATATACAAAGTGTTATGACCTTGCTGTGTTGAGCAATTAAAGTATGCCAAATCAGTGCAAAAAAAGGAGTAGTCCTATAAATTCCAACATTCCTTTGTGAAACATTTATAGGAAGTAGGGTCTGACTTTATTTAAAACAATTTCTAATTTTGTTTGTTATAGGAGTCGACCTATCCCAAGTGGAAAAACGTCAAAAGGCAGGTCAGCTCTTACTAACCTTGGACTTTGAAAAAGATATAAGCAAAATACTTCTGTTTCTTAAGGATGTTGGTGTAGAAGACAATCAGCTGGGACCATTCCTGACAAAAAATCCATACATCCTTGGTGAAGATCTGGAAGCTTTAGAAACCAGGTAACACTTTCAAATAGCAACAGGGTGTTAAGCCCCTTGGCTTGAAGATCTATTTTCCCAGTTGGCTTAGCCTTGTCTGAATGGTTCTGTGTTGCCTGCTCCTTCCTTTCTTACTCAATCCCTGGCTTCGTGTTCTTGTGCTTTCCCATCTGTTGGCACTAACATGTGGTGATATCAAAAGTCGAGTCAACACCTTGATCCGCCTGAAAACTGACCATTAACAAATTTTACTGCTCATCCCTGTCTCTCTGCCATAGAGGAAGCAGCTTGCCATCCTAGGCCCCTTGCTTTACCTATGTCAGCTTAGACTCCAAAGTGTTAGACCCTGAGGCTTTTGTGGAACAATATTAACCTCTTTAGTCATGATCTGAAACTGCTCTTCTAAATGCTACATCTATCATGTGAATTCTACAGTAAAAGAAGCAGACTAGATCTCTTCTGTGTTGACATCTATTATCCACAGAAGGTTTTGGTGACACCTTTTTTTTCCTGTGGTTCAGTTCAGACTGAACAAAAGACTACAATGAACTAATTTGTGTGTTTTCATTCACACTTGTATGGCCCTGCTCTGTTCCTCAGTCCCTAAAATGGACTTTCATTCTTAACATTATTCCAAATTCAACAGTTAATTTCAGAAGAACTCATGTATGTGAACCTAACTGCATTTTTAATGAACTCAAAACTTCTCAGTATTTAAAAATTCCAGAAAAGAAAGTTTGTCTACTTGGCTCTTGCAGTAGTAGCTTCCAAGACAGAAATCCGAAAGTACAGATATTTGGAAACAGGCAAATGAATGGACTTCTTTCTTCTCTGTTCTTTTAACCTCCTGCTTAGTAAGTGGCCTTTCAGAAACAATATCACAAAAGAACCTGTGTAATTTTTCAGCAATAGTTTTGAGTCTACATATCAGAATTGCTTATACTCTTCTGAAAAAGAGTTTTTTGGTGTTTTTTTTTGCTATGATAAACATTCTAACCCTTCTGTGAAGTCAGATTTGCTTTTCAGTGGTAGTCCTGTGGCACTGCTTGGTTAGTGAAGTAGGGGCTGAACAGAGCAATCCAATTGCTCCTTAATTTTCTGCAGTATGATTCTTTAGTAAGTTTGACGCTGGTAAATGCTTTCCTGCAAGCTTCAAAGCAAGTGTGCTGTAAAGGATATTAAGTGAGTATGTCTTGGATAGCTGTCTTTTGAAAGCTGAGTATCACCTTTGCATAAACAGTTTGGTGCAGATGGACATGGTATTGGTTACATCACTCTGGAATGTTTTATTGCTATGGATTCCACGTTGCCAGGAAACAAAACACAAATTTCAATAGATTTGGCGTTTGACTTCAGATAAACACCGTAAAAGTCAAAACATTCCATAATTCATAACAATTTTGACAGTTGCAAATCAGTGTCTGTACTGCAGCTGCACCAGATGCTTTGCTTTATGCTATTGTTAATGATGACTTAAAACTGTTAACATGCTACACAGAACTGCTGACCCCAGTAGTAGAACGACGACTAACCTTGGTGCCAACACTCACAGATGTATCTCAAACTTTGGCGAAGCTGGATGTTTGTGTTTCTTTAAATACCAGTTTCTAGAGTTAGTTTATTACAGTCTTGCCATCACTTTTAAGTTTCTTGCCTTTCCAGAATGGGAAGAAATGCTTCAGGTGTGAATCTTAATGACTTGTTAACAGAAACCAAGTAGAGTCAGGACAGCTGAAAGATTTTATTTTTAATCTGCTCATTTACCTATGTTTCTGGGATGATTGGCAGCTGTGTCCTTGAAAAAAATGAATGGAAGGAATATAGTGTAGTCATGCTGCAGCATTCAAAACATAACGGGATAATTTTTGAAGGGCCAGGTGCTTATTGTGTTCTGATTTTTCTCCCCCTCCTAAGCTGTACTTGTCTTTGAGGCTCCTGCAGCCAGTTCCATTATCTTCTGCCTTCGCTGTTGGGGTGTCTGCTTGGTCAGGAATTGGTCTTCTAGAGCTTGACTTTTGCTGACTTTGTTTTTTGAGGGTTTATGGAAAGGGGGAGGTTGTAGTGACTGGAAGGTGATTATTTTTTTTCGTCTCCACAAGACATGGTTTAACACAGAGCCCATTTTTTGCTGAATATCTGGTTCTGCAAAATATTCTGCAATCCATTTAGTATCTTAATTACTGCCAGATACTTCTGTACTTTAAGTTCATCTGACAGCAAATTCTTCTGTATACTCTCATCTATAACCAAAGGAAACATCTCCAAATTTTAGTTTAATTGTTTTGTAGATGGATTAATTGTCTCTACTTTGTGTGCTGTATTGCCCTCCTTTGTTCCATTTTCTGGTAGTCATCTATGGTAATCATCTACTGCAAGTAGTACTTGAAATACGATTTCACTGTCAATGAATTTAACAATGTTCGGAGAAAGTACTGAGTCATAAAGCAAGAAAGCTGTGTTAAACATAAAAACTTTAGTCAGCTCCTTTTCCTCTCTGATGACCAGATATTTTTTACAAAATTTTTACAAACCACTGACTGAAAATAGGGACCTATTGCACCAAACGTAACTTCAGCTGATTTAGAGATGTCTTTTTGGACAATATCTGGAGATACTACACATAGCATTGTTGTATGATATTTCTACTCCAGTGCTATTGGCGAAACAGGGATGTATGAGGTATAGTACAATGTTCTTTCAGCAGTAGAAATGGAATTCATTAAAATAGCAAAAGGCTGTATATATCTTCTTGTCCATACCCTACGCTGATCTATTAATGTGTTTGCAATCTAGGAGACAGCCTGGTAGTTAAATGTAGGTTAACATAGTATCTGCTTAAGTACAGCTGGAAGAAATTAAAATCTGTCTTCAGTATTGACATTCTGCTCTGAGGTTTATTTTACTTCTAATTAATTGGAAGGGAGGGTATTTTGCTTTTACGATAACTGCAGATTTCACCCTAATTATTTTTGGCAGGGTTGCATGTTAATGCTAGAACATCTGTCCGTTTATAAGATATCACTGAGGAATTTAAGCGAGTACTGAATAAATGGAGGCAATAAAATTTTCATCACTGGATTTTATTTTGTTTTTGTTCTGTTTCTAGAGTGGCTTACCTAAAATCAAAAAAATTTGGTAAGTCAGAAATTGCTCAGATGGTCTCAAGAGCTCCATATTTGCTATTGTTTTCAGTGGAAAGATTGGATAACAGACTGGGTTTCTTCAAAAATGAACTTGGTCTCAGTGTAAAGAAGGTAAAGACTGAAGTCTTTAAGTATTTTCATAGTAACAACTGTAAGGCCTTGCAATATGAATACTTCAAGTGTTTGGAGGTTATTCACAAACATTAGTGTCATTACTATGATAACACAAAGGGTTACAGGAGGATGAGATGGTTTTAACTGTCTATGGAAGAGATATGGACACCTAACTTTCAGAGGTCCTGAAGTACAGTTTTTGATGACGATCTACTACAGATTGTCGAACAAGCACAATATCTAGTTTAATTTCTTGAGGTGGGTTAGAGGACTGAATTAATTACTGAAAGAGCAACCAGCTTTTATAACTTCTGGAAAATTAAATGCTTCTCTTCAACTCTTCAAGATACTGTAACATACTTAACCCATCATTGAAAAATAGTCTAATCTGTGAATATCATATCTGACTAAATACCAAATCATACACTCAGCTCACCATGAGTAACCTCTAGGTTTGCTCGTGAGTGCATACCACACTTCATGCTTAGCAGAACCCTGCTTTGAGAACTTCAGGGGAGGCAGTAGCTGGATTTGCTCAGAGTAAGTGGGCAGTGTTAGGTGTTTCCTACAATACATGAGGATTGTAATGAATGTCAAATTCCAAGTGAAATCAGGGTTGTTCTCTTGGCTTCTGTCATCTGAACAGAAATAGCTGCCACAGTGCTTGTTGCTGGTCTTTCTGTGCTTGAGGTAAGAGACCTCCCTGGAAAAGGGTTTAGTCACTGCTTTGTACTCAGGGTGGATTACAAGTAATCACATGGTTTAGACTTAGGGGACATGGAGTAATTTGGTGTATTGCCATTATACTATGGTCTAACCAAATCCGGAAGTAGACAAACTCCACTGCAGCTGAAAAATCCTTTTGTAGCCTCTATCGGGTAGTGTGTTGTTTACTTTTTTTATTAAGATGGGAAGAAACAACTTGAGCACCGAGAGAGATTGGGCACTTTGAGCTTGCTTTCTATTTTTGATGCATGCTTTTACTCCCTCTTCCTGTGTGCTTTACAATACTTATATTCTTTTTTGTTTTCCAAAAGAACATATTTGAGTAACCTTTTGCATCTTAATATACTGCTGCTTCATGCAAACTCATCTTTAGTGTAGAGATAAAATCAAATTGCATCCCTCTTTCAGCTGTAAAAAAAAAAAGTTTATATGAGATCTTTCTTTCAGAGATGAATCACAAACAAGCTTTCAGTAATACTCTTTTTTTTTGTGTTTTCCCTAATTGTAGACAAAGGACCTGGTAATTCGTCTTCCAAGACTACTGACTGGCAAATTAGAGCCTGTAAAAGAAAATCTTCAGGTGAGTTTATGAATACACATCAAAAGCATATTGTGTACCCATTTAACTTTTGTCAGAAGATAAAATTCCTGGAGGAGAATCATACACAGAAAGAATCCAATGAAAAAATTTTAGTGGAAATATAACTGAGGATTTTGTTTAAAAATTTATTTTCCTCTATAGCTTGCAAACTTACAGAATACATGGAGCAGTATCTTACTGTTTTCTATTCTGATGCGGTGTCTTTCTGACAAAAGTTGCGATCTGATTACCCGGTTACCCGGGGGTTTTTTTATGAGTAGAAAAATACTCTCTTTTTTTTCCCCATAATTATTATGGGGTTTTGCTAACTGGGGCTCTCCATGAGTATTTAGGAGCAAGAAATGTGCAGTTGATTATTTTTCTCTTGGCAGGTAGGTAGTCTGCCAAAATGTGTATTTGACACCTATTGTCTGATAGCAGATGGTCATTATTAACAACTGTTGGGTAAATAACTTCAAACCCACAGGGATGCCTTTCCCTTTTGAAAATGTAACTGTGTATTGGTTTAATTAGTGTGCTGTAAAGCCATCGAGGCCAAACAGCATGATGTAGTGTAACAATTTGTGAAATTCCATTATCCTATAATGCATAACTATGAATTAAAATGTATAATTTTCAGACAGCCTCACTGCTCTGAAACCATTAAACACTAGAAATCTTGCTATTTGAAATGTGTGTGTGGTCAGGGAGGAGACTGAAAAGTAGCAGACTGTTCTAATTAATAATGCTTTCTTGTTAATGAACGTGGTTTGTACAGGCTAGGATTCAGAATATTATAATGAATGTGTCTTTAAGATTCTCAGTTCTGTGGGACTATCTTGTTTATCTATCAAAAATATATAGTGTAGCACATTTATTTTTAACGTGTGTGTATGAGAGAGAGGGAGAGGAAGGTTTTTTAGATCCTCACTATTGAAATCTGCTAGTAATGAGAAGCTCCAGCCTTTCAGGAGGTTGGATGTTTCAGATTTAGAATCTAGGTTCAAACCTGTATGTCTGAAACTGGTGGTGGGAGGGCAGTACTTGGAAGTGAAAGCATGTACCAGCAGTTCAGAAGTGATCAGGTAATTTCCCTCATTCTGAGTGGGCTGTTATTTAGAAACAACTACAGTAGCTGGCATTAGTTGTCAAATGATATCAGCCATGGACTAAATCAGCTGAAGGATTATTATTTATTCCATCTTCTGAAGGTTTCATCAAGCAAAATTAGAGATTAACTGAGAGGATAAAACCTGAAATCTTGCATTATCACTGCCTATTGTGGGAATAATACAGAAAATGTTGAATATTGCTGAGGCTTACACAGTAAGGATATTAGCATATGTGGCCTAGAGAGTTACTGAATATTAAATATGTTTACTGTCAAACTGAGTGCTGTCAAAGCAACTTACACTTGAGCTCACTGGTCATGCCAACAGGGAGCTGTTCCATTTCAAAGAGTTGGAGATAAAAGCTCAAGACTTTTGTCACAATTACCCTTCAGGGTGCCCAGCTTTACATCTGCAGTGGTTTAACACTGGGTGTTACTCTGGTTGTGTATCTTAATGCAATAAGTTACCACTACCAACTCAGATCCATGGAAGATACCCCTAAAGTGCAAACCCTTTTTTAATGCTTGAATGCTGACTTAGTTGACCGGTATTTTGTGTGATGCACAAATATTTATAAGCAGGTAAGGAAAAACCAGGATTTGAAAGACCTGATTATAGTTACCTCTAGAAACAATTCCCCGTAAGGGATCTGTAAGTCCTAAGGTAGCTTCAAAACCCAGATTGTAAGCCCTTCCCTTTGTATTTGCTAAGGAGTTCTGGAAAAGAACTGCAGTCTTGGCACATCAACTGGACAAACAAAAAGCACCATGTTTTTGCCCACTGAAGAAATACCTGAGTTGGATTTGAAAGTCTGGTTATGTTGACTGAAAAGCACACCCGCTTCATGACTGAAAACAAGCTGCTTCTAAATGTCACTGGAGGATAGAAGAAATTACTGAATTACCAGACAATCCTGTATGCTGAATTCCTTTCTCAACAACTCAATGAACTGCTTGCCATTCTGCATTTTGGGAGGAGTGCTCATGATTTTATTGAAAAAATGTGTTTTGTTTTCCTTTTGGGAAATAATAATTGAAGTCAAGGCCGTCTCCGAAAAAGACATCTTACTTTAGACATTAATGAACTGTAACATAAATTGATAACACTGCATATTCTATGCATCTCTTCCAAGTTCAGCAGTCTTCAGTTGAAGACTACAGGACTGAAATTATACTCCGTGTTATAAAAATGAAACTTGGATACATTAGTAATGTTTGATTGCTGCGTTTTACAGAGATCAGCAGCCTCACAACAAGAAAGTCAGTCTTTTGACAGCTTGATACTGAAATTGATAAAGGACTCTTAGGGGAGCATTTTTATGCTTGTGACTGCCATGGATACGCAAACATCTCAGAGAAGCTGAAAAATACATAGCATTCACAGAAGTCATCTTTACTTTGGGGATACTCTATAAAGAAATTTCACTTTAATAAGAATGATAACTTGCATTGTCTGAATTGAGAACTGGAGTAGTGGATATTATTGTGGGTTGCATTCTTGCTGCTGTGTGACAAAGGGTAGAAGAATTTTGCATAAGTTCATTTCAGTGGCACATTAATATAAGCCAAGTTTGCTGTAGCTAACTTGTGAAAGTAAAATTGTGCTCTTTTTCAGGTGTGTCAGATTGAACTTGGTTTTCAACGTAATGAAATTCAACAGATAGTGTATAAAACTCCCAAGATTTTAACTGCAAGTAAAAAGAGACTCAGACAGACATTTGACTACTTACACAACATAATGGGCATTCCCCACCACATGCTTACTCGCTTTCCTCAGGTGAGCTGTTAATCTGGGAATAAATTGTGGGTGCTCTTGTCACAGCCACTTCACTAATATGGTGCTGAAGGTGGACCCTCACTTTACGCAGTGAATTCACATACGTGAATTCTTCAACTTGCTTGTGGCTTTTACTCCGACTGGGATAATTTTTATTGGCAATTTAGAAACCATTGAGGAGTCCAGTGTGGAAATGTTGCTTTTTATCCCCTGGCACATGTCACATCGCTACCCCTAGTCTTGTGAATTTTTAGGTTTTCAGCAGAGGCAGTCACTCTCATCTCTTCTGGATTCATGCAGAAGAGATTACTCCCTGCTTAGGGATTTTCTTGTCCTGAAATCTTACCTAAGAGACACAAAGGAAGACAGATTTTGCAGAAGATCTGTTCATTAGATAACATGTATATATATATATATAAACATTTCTTTCAGATTTGTCTACTTAAATTTTAGAGATTTTAGGATCTGAAAATAGAGTGTAAAGGTAGGAGAAGTTCTGTCCATGAGGCAGTCAGATTCTCATTGGTCTTCCTATTGCTGTGGCAATTGCTAAAATATCGCAGGATTGAGAATAGATTTGTTTCCTGATTACCATTTTTGGGGTTTCTTTTCTATCTCCTCATTACTGTTATTTCCTCTCAAATTAAAAGTTGAAAGCTTTAGTCACTTCATTTAGTGCTGACATGCAGTTGCACTAGCTTTCTTACAAGGTAAAAATGAAAGCACAAATTAAAGCTTCTGAACTGAAATAATTTTCTTACTGAAGTAAGTCTAGTAGAGAATCTTAACTGGCTAAAAAGCCAAAATTATATGGGGAAATAAAACTACTCCCCAGGATTTTGACTGCTTATCTTGCTATTTAATATATCTTGACAAGGATGCTTGCTGTAACTCTAATCTGTGTCAGTTCTGCCCTCCTTGATCTGTAAGGTCTTTTTCACTTCTCAGTTGTCTTATTGTCTTTGTGGTGGTTCACCTCGTTATTTTCTTCCCTTTCTTTGGAAGGGTAAGTGGTGAATTTCCTCTGTTCTTTATTCTTGGTGATGTCACTCACTCTCTTCCCTGTTCTTCCCTTTCTCCCTCAAAAAGTGTGAGGATATGGTTAATGCAAGTCAGTCTGTATATGGTCTGGCCTTTAACTTGTGCATTCACAAATGCATATTTGTCTCCATCTGTACTTGCTGCTATCCCAAATGACAGTAATGCTGAAAATAACAGGCATGCAGGAGGTTTTTTGTCAAATCCTCTGATGTTACAGCTACTCTTGTAACAATTCTTCAGCTTGCTCCACAAATTTTCTTTTCTGCTGTCTTCTGACTCCCTCTTAAAATTCGAGGAAGATAGAGGAAGAACAGTAGTTTTGTTTGTCTCCTAGTTCAAATAAGTTTGCATCCTCATGAAATTTTTCTTTCATCAGGGTAGTCTTTTTTAGTAAATTCTCTGCTTGCTGTAACATTCACATTTTCACCATTATCTTCTCTATAGCAGCTCTCTCTCTTCAGTTGTACAGCTTAGAAAAGCAGAGTTACATCCCTGCTTTTAGGACTAAACTGTGTGTCTCATCTTCCCCACTTCCCTCTCTTTAGGTGTTCCACTGATTTCTTTCATGTTTCCCTTGCCATTGTTCTCACCTTTGACTCTCCACGTTTTTATTGTGGCAGGTATCTTCAAAGGTAGGCCCTGCTATGCAGCAGAAGTCAAGTGGTTGTTTTGAACCACCGCACTGTGCCTTTTGGCCATGTTATGACAGGAGTCACAGCCACTCACCTTTTCCCTTGCCAGTGTGCTATTTGTTTTTTGTATTGTGCCATGTGGCCACCTGTTCATTTCTACCTTGTAACAATGCTCATCTGAATCTTCTTCTCATAGTATAGGGGAAATGCTCCCTGTTTCTGAATATCTCCTCTCCACTTTCCTGGCTTTGATTACACAGAAGTAATATAGTTGTTATATATAAACAAAAAACCTAATGTACTTGAGAGTTGTATCACTCTGATTTTCCTTGTGTGTGCATGTCAGCATATTGTATTGAAGCATTTATAGTTTAGATAATTTACATACAAATGTAACCTACCTGGTGTTTGACATGAATTAGAAGTAAATATGCAAATTATTTGTTTTCTTTCTAGATCTTCAGTTTGTCAAAAAAAAGCTCTTATTTTAGAGGACTCAGAGTCTGAAACTTAGACAAACTAAAAAATTCTTGCCTTTTTTTATTTCTTAGGTTTTTAATTCAAAGCTATTACGAATCAGAGAGAGGCACATGTTCCTTGCGTTCTTGGGAAGAGCCCAGTATGATCCAGCACAGCCCAGCTACATCTCTCTGGACCAGCTGGTATCCTTGCCTGCTGAGGTGTTTTGTACAGAGATTGCCAAAGCTTCTATAAAGGACTTTGAAAATTTCTTAAAAACACTTTAATTAATAACACATGTAAATAATAATAAAGTTATGAAATAAACAGACTTTATAAAACCACTCCCCTTTAAGGTCTCTAAACTTTATTATTACTCGTTTAAGACATCGTTGGTTACGAAACATTTGTGGGATTTAAAGACTCACAGAAATATTTATAGTAACTTAAAAATAGAGTAAATGTGTTGATTGCTACTAATGCAATCCTTGTAATTAATCGCTAATTATGGATGATGCAGCACACTAACAAAAGTAAATTAAAGTGGATTATTATTCTTTTTTTTTCTTTCAATAATGGCAGAGTTCTGGGATATGGAGAAACTGGCTAATGGCCTGTTCTGTCTTGCCCTCTGTGTTCATCTCCCTTCACCCTCTTTTCCAAAAGACAGAATAGCAAGCTAATGCAATAGTGAAGAAGTGTTGTGTTTACCTGCTTCAGCTTATAAAGTTATTATTTTCCTTGTATAGTAGAAAGAAGTACACTATTACATATGTGAAGCTCCTCATACGAAAAGGCATTTTTTCTACAGGTTACAAAGGTGTATCCAAAAAGCTGTGCAGTGAAACCTGGTTTGACATGTCAAAAAAACCCAGCAAACTGAATCTAGGCAAATTACAGAAAGAAAATAGAACTGTTAGTGTCCCTAAAGTCTGGAAGGAGCTTCTTTTAATTACTTTTCTCTTCCCCTTGTTTTTTTTTTCCCCCACATACTAATGAGATTTGTGTGGTTTTATAGGAAAAGAGGCTGACAGAGTTGCTCGGTTGTAAAAGCTAAAGTAAATGCTAACAATTAGGAATCATGTGAGTATTAAAAATACTTAATCTTATCAGTAAACAAATTGCAGTAATATGGAATTATCAAATGCTTCACAGTGTAGTTGGGGAAAAAGGAAGAAACTGCCTTAAACCCACATGCAAACTGTCTAATAGTTTAGAAGTTTCCATTCTTTCATTTAAAACAGTTCAGGAAACTGAAATCCAGATGGTTTAATTTGGATTTAAGCTTATTTAGTAAAAAACCTCAATGTTAAAACATTGTTGGAGCTTAAAATGCCAATTTGTGTGCAGACAGCAGAATAAAATTCAAAAGGTTAAATTCCACTAAAGTAAGGTTAAAGAGACATTTAAAGAATGAAAATAGTCGTGATCTCTGAATTATGAAGTGGATAAATTCTTACTTATCTAAATTAAGAATTTGAAAAAGGAGTGCTTGAAACACATTAAAAAGCCACATTCATTGTCTGAAATACATATCCGAGATGCTCTCTTTTGCCTCATGTTTCCTACTCTGTTGGTCTGGGACAATCACTTGAACTCCTCTATTCCACAGACTGTTCTTGATGGAGGTTCCTGACACGTTTCATCAAAGATAGTGACTGAAATGTGATGGCTAAACACTTTCCTCCATTCCCTCCTCTTAAATAAAAGTATTCAAATCTAATTTGATATGCATGTTGGGATTTTTGACTGCATTGAATGCTAATACTAAACTGTTATCCTCAATCTTGTAAAAAATAGTGTTTATACTAAAAATATTAATAGTGAGTATGTGGATTCATAGTGTTAGCTCTTGCAGATGTACTCTGCTGTCCTTATCACTGTGTATTACTGTGAGACAAACCCCTGTAATAGAAATTATATTACAGAATGCCTACATTTTGAATG
This sequence comes from Grallaria varia, assembly GCA_013396735.1. Classification (NCBI taxonomy): domain Eukaryota; kingdom Metazoa; phylum Chordata; class Aves; order Passeriformes; family Formicariidae; genus Grallaria; species Grallaria varia. The sequence continues at coordinate 494,586 of VWZG01002899.1, read as the reverse complement.
TCTGAAACTTTGAGCTTTAAATTACTTTAGTATTTTTAAATGTAAAAATGATTGCTGCCCGAGCCAAGCCAGTTTCTTTGAAATGTGAACTACATCTGCTTCTACCAAAATAGCTTCCCAGAAACACCATAAAGAAAGCAAGCAAAAGATTTTGTGGGAGTGCTAAGAGGGAAGGGGAGAGAGGATAAAAGAACTTTGTGAGGGTCATGCAAAAAACTTTGGGGCTTTAAGATGGAAGAAAAAAAAGTCTTTAGAAGACTTGTTTGGGATAGAATTCCCGAAGGTATTACAGGGGCTGTTCTGGGTGAGGGTTGGTGGACTCTGGCCGAGCACTCACTGGGTGGGACACGGCACAGGCCCCTCGCAGGGTGCTGCGCTCAGGGCCTCACTCTGTGCCCTTCTGACCGAAACTAACTGCTACTGCCGTGTTCTGGGCTAATCCTGAACTAAAATGTTCTGGCCATATTCTATTTTATTTCTTTTAAAATGCAGCTGTCCCTTCCTGAGGGAACTGCTGCGAGGAGAGGCGCCATCCGCGCCTCAGAACGCACAGCAGCTCGGCGGGCAGCTGCGATCCCTGAGCAGAGAGAGGTTCCCTCTTCTTTCTGTGATGGGTGGGTAATGTGCTTAGCGTCCTTTACAAACCTAAACTTCATTTTCTTTATTTTTCCCTGACGTTACCCTCACACACCCATCTCGCCGCGCGCATGCGCCGCCGCCAGCGCGCCATTGGCGGGCGCGCCCTCGCCCTTGCGGGTTACCCAGGGGGCCGCGCGCCCGTCCCGGGGCAAGATGGCGGCGAGGGCGTCTGGTGAGGCGGCGGGGCCGGGGCGGGGGGGGCAGGGCTCTCCGCGAGGCCGTCACCCTCACTGGCACCCTCACCGTCACTGTCACCGGCCCGCTACGCTTGCCACGGGCCGCGACAGGCAGACGGGGAGAGGGAGAACCATAGAGCCGGCATTCACCGTGTGCCCTTGACGGGGACAGCGAGTACCGCTGGCGCAGCCGTGGCGGGCGGGTGTCCTTGCCGCTCCTCCCGTGGAGGTGCAGGGAGTCTGGCGGCGGTGCCGCGGATTTCTGGGCGCAGAGGATGCTCGGGAGCTCTGGAGGAGCTCCTGGGCTGCTGCGAAGGGGCCTCGGACGTCGCTGCTGGGCTGCGCGGGCACCGACCCGGGCACGGCTGGGCGAAGGTTATTCCTTCGCAGGCCCTAGAGCCCGAAGGAGTGAGGAAATGACCTGATGGGATAGTGCGTTAATGACGCTGGTACCACACGTAGCATTGTTTTTTGGGAGTGACGTGGTAAGACGTCTTGAAAGGCACATAAGACAGATTACTCGGGCTGCATTGCCCTTACTGTGCTGTTCCCGGGTTTCTAGGCCCCTTGTTGAGTTACTGCAGTCGTATTTGGTACAGCGTTGTACTTGATTACATTTTAATCACTTTAATGCACCCTTTGCCATTCAAAGTCGCATTTAACGATAGATTAACGTGTTGTATATTGCATGTTTGTATTTCTGTATTTTCTTTTTAAAGCCTTGGGGTTTTTTATGGTTTGGGGGTTTTTTTGGGTGGGTAGTCTTTTTGGTTTTTGTTTTTTTTGTTTGGTTTGGGGTTGGTTGTGGTTTTGGGAGGGTTTTTTGCTTTGGGGTTTTCTGGTTTTGTTTCATTTTTGTTTTTTTTTTTTTTTTTTCTTTTGGCCGTGAACTTTGTTGGTTTTCTGTTTGACATCTCCTTGATAAGGGAAGCTCTGGGATAGCACTCAAGTAACTGGAGAGGAGAGCAAAAGGTTAACAACATAGTAATATGCTAGCCTTGAAATCACATTAACCCATAGCAAGGGTTGTGGAACTTCAATAAATTATTTGGAAAGCATGGTGGTTTTACTTTATGTAGAGTGCTATGGTTTGGCTCATATAAGAGTTCTGGTGCATAAAAGTGTTGGTGCTCTCTTTGACAAGGAATTGTTCCATTGTTCCAAGTCTTAAAGCAGCCTAATACTGAAATTTCATAAAAAAAGTCAAACTGCAGTGCATAATGAGTGTCCTTCTGCCTGGTCAGTGTCAGTTAAGGGATGCTGAGAAGTAAAGAGGCCAAGTCATACATGCTCAAATTCAAACCTAATGCAGTGTTATATTATTACACATGAAGGAGGCCAGCAAACAGTTGTGTACTGTCATAAGAATGTGTAATGTTCAATTTTTGTCTTGCTCTGCAACTAATGATGGTCATGTTCAGTCGCAGGAGGTGGTCGCCTGATAGACAAGATTCGCAAGTGGTACTATAATGCAGCTGGGTTCAACAAACTTGGTAAGTGTTGAACTGAGTTCTAAAAACTGCAAATGGAACAGTTCTTGAACTAGTTACGGTTTATAACTGGCATATGTACATGCTGGTTGGCTTAAGTATTTTTGATCAAAATTAGCTACTGCTGTTGTGGGGGGGGGGAAAGTTGGCAGTAGCTTTAGTCACCGTGGTTTTTATCTCGTAATGAGTTAGTGACTTTTCTGTGTTTGCTTATATTTTCAGTGAACTGACTTAAAACAGGTAAGGTCAAGCTGGAGCAGTTGAATAAGCTTTCATAAAGCAGTTCTGAAAGCTTGATCATTTACCTTTCCTCACCAAGTCACTTCCACTGGCCAGTATCTTTTAACCCAAAGATTGCTCTTTAAACTGGAGAGGTTACCCACTGATAGCAATCAGTCTGTCCACAATACTTATGCAAAGTATCGAAAGTGCAAAAAATGTTTTAGTTAGTACTGCCCTTTGTGTCACTGTAACTCCAGCTGGCATCACACTGGCCTGGGCAGTGGTGGAATAGGTATCTAAATAGTGTCTCCTTAAGTAGAGGAGGTTGCCTTGATGGTATTGTCTTCAGTTTGTTTGGAGTTGTTATCAAGTTTGTTTTAACCATTTAGGTGGCAGAACTGTTCTTGAATGATAATTGCATATTCAGAGGCTTTAATTTACTGCTGACCGCAACACCAGCAAATCTTTTAAAGGCATTTAACATACCTGCCCTGGGGAAGTTAGAAAAAAAAATTGCAAGACAACTGTGCAGGAATAAGCTTAGATCTTTCCTTCAGATATTAAGTCCTTAGCACCTCTTTTTATGTCTGTCTGCTGAAATTCTTACTTCAGATGGTTTTCTGGAAATGCAGCTGAAAACTAAGAAACACCAAATTCAGTGTAGTGATTAAACTAGTAGCAGTGCTCCCCATGCCTTGAAACAGATTATAAAACTGAATTCAAGAATGTATGACTCAAATGCAATTTACTTTATTGTGAAACCAAAATCTTTAACCACAAGGCAGTAGGGTATACTCTTGTAAACTGCATTCAGCTTGAAAAGCTACAGAAGTCATATTTTGTCCTATTTTGCTAATACTGAACCTTAAAGCAGGGTTGGTTGAGTTTCAAGTATTCTTTATTCCACAAATGGTGTGAGAGTGTTCTTGGCTTTGAGAAGACAAGGTGCTTCTCCCTGATTTAACTTCTGATTTGGATCTCAAGCGCAAACATAGATCTTCAGGTTCTCATGGCTTAATATAGTCAGTGGAGATCTGTTCAATATGGATAGGGGAGTTTAGAGTGCAATTCTTCAGTACTGAAGCAGTCACATCAGTGGTTGACCAGCTCTAATGGATTCCGAGCTCTTAAACCCTTTATCTACACAGTCACCTTAAATATAGATATCAAAATAGATAAGCATAGGTCCACCCCTCAGATCCAGAAAAGTTACCGTTCTGTATATATGTACTCTTATGAAACACAATGAATTAAATACTCATTTTCTTTATTTCTCTTTAAAAAAATAGATTAAAAAAAAGTAAATAGAGTATGTGACAGCCAGTGTTTAGAACCGTGTACTCTCTCTGAGCAGCTAGTGGTTCTCCTGGATTGGTTTGGTTTTTCTTCATAATTTTGCATTGGAAGTGTTTTGCCCATGGTACTCAGAAACACTTGTGTCAATCCTAAATCTTACTTAAGAATATTTATTCAGTGATACAGTAAATTCTTCTTGGGAACAGGATTAATGCGAGATGATACATTGTATGAAGATGATGATGTACAAGAAGCACTGAAGAGGCTTCCAGAACATCTTTACAATGAAAGAATATTTCGCATAAAGCGAGCACTGGACTTAAGCCTGAAACACCAGATCCTTCCAAAAGACCAGTGGGTGAAGTATGAAGAGGTATGTGTATGGAATGTTTCCAAGCTGGAGGTCTTAAATGGTACTGCTACGACTGGTCTTTGGGATTGTTATTCTCTGAAGAGACACACACTTACATGTTCTTTATAATGAGTACATGAGTCAGTATCTCATGGAATATTTCTGGAAAACACAGCTTTTGATCACTGTTTAGAATTTTGTGGTTTTCGGTAGATTCTCATGATGACAGAAGCTGAAGCTGCAGCTCAGAATCATAGCATATTGTGTTCAGGCAAAATATTTCTTCTAAGCTATGAGATAAATACACTGTAAATAGCTTGGATATTCTTACAAAATGTTTCTTGCATTAACTTCTTAATCTTAGAGAAAATCTTGAGCTAAAAGTTTTGTTCATGAGGGTGCCAAGGAAGAATAAGTTAAAGGGAAATCTTACATTAAAATGTCATCTTGTAATTTGGAAAATAAACTACACCTTCCTTTTCAGCTCTAGCTAAATTTTATTTTTTGGTAGTGAATTGTTTCAGACTTTGCATTACTGTCCACCTCAGTTTTCTCCAGGTTACCAGGCAGAGAGGAATCTTTTTGCTAAACTTTTGACTACAGCACGGTATAAGGATATTAATGTGTCTCTGTATAAATAGAGGCCTTTTGGTCCTGCTGGTCATATCTTGGTAACTGCTGCATTGAATAGCTCATTGTGTATTTCGTAAAGCAGCAGTTTGGTTTGTAAGTGTTAAACATGGTTAAGGTGTTCCACAAAATTCAAGTTTACCAAGTTTCCACCAAATCCAAGTTTTAGAAGTGAAGCTCAAAAAAAGATCCTCCTGAGTGTTACATTTGGACTTTGAACTAATTACAGTGGATCTTGTACATTTCGGTGTCTGCAAAAGAACATTGCATCTAAAGCATCACTTTGCTTGCTAATGTTGGTGAGCAATTAGGTATTAGTGGTTGCTGCAGTAGAAAACTTGTCAATGCAGAAATGCAGACTTGTCAGGTACAAAGTTTGCCTTTTCAGAGTTACTAATGCTTGATTTTATTTTTTTTTTTAATTTTTTTTTCTTGTTAGGTTGGAGTTTAGTCAGATCTGAGGAGGAATGAGAAAACTGGTCTGTTGGAGTGACTTGAGATGTTTCTGGACCTCATGATGAGTTTAAATATATTCTGTTCTTTTTCAGGATCACCGTTATCTTGAACCATACCTAAAAGAAGTAATCCGTGAAAGACTTGAAAAAGAAGCATGGAACAGGAAGTAACTATTGAACTACTTCATGCAAATTTCCACATATTAATTATATTTTTAAACATTTAGTTATAAAGGTCCACAGGGAGGCAATTGTGGGGCTGAGGAATACTGTTTCAGTTTGTTCATTGACTATGTTCACCCAAGTAAAATAAACATGGCAAAGTATAAAAGTCTTGGATGAGTTTTTTCTGAATGTTAACAAGCTAATGTTCAGCGTATATACATTTTAGTGGTATGTGGTCTTCATTCCAGCTTTTTCATTCTTACTCTTCTCATAGTACAGCTGTTTTCTGCAGTTGTAGGGTTAGGTAAGAAATATTCAAGTCTGTTGGTGCTAGTTGCTTTGTTAAATTAAAAAGGAGTTTGTATTTCATTTGTCACTTCTCCCTGTAGATAACAATATTGAACCAGTGTTTGATGTTACAATGGCATTGTGAGACAGCAGAGTGTAATACCATGTGCATCTGAGCACATTTGTATTTAAAAAAATTGAAAATACAGATGATTCCTTAATCATAAAATGGGAAATATTTCACTAGCTTTTTATACCATATACATTGTTAATCCTTAAAAGCCTATTTTCATGTAAACTATGACTGTCTCACTTCAGCTTTTTGAGACTTTTTATTCTTTAAAATGGTTAAAGTGCTGTTGTGATGTACTTTCAACAAAATATTTAACTTCTCCTATTTTTTTCATCACCTGAAGCATGCTGTAGTTTACAGTGGTTGGTATCCAGAAAGTACTGACTCTTACTGGCTGAAGACCTTGAGTTTAGTCTTCCATAATTCAGTGGAAGTGTTAATTTGAGACAGATAATGGTAGTAGATGTGAAAATCAAAGCCTGTCATACAACCCTCTGTATGAGGGTATGTATGTATATATCGTGCAACTTGTGCAATAGTCTCAAGGTTTGTTTTTTTCATTTTGTTGTGCGTACTTGTCTGCCAAATGCAACACTCTATTTACCAAAAGCTAGAGTACTTAGGAAAAAAATGAAAAAGGAGCAAAACACATCTGCAGTTTTGAATTGGTATGATCAGTGAAATATGACACTGGATTAGAAGTTAGCTTTGGTCATTGCTTCATCTGCTTGCTGAAGTCCCTTACACCTGTGGGATGGATACAGTGATCCCTGGGTGAAATACTTCTCTCAAAAATTCACAGCCTGATATGGCAAAACAAAATTCTGAAAATTCTGCATTGCCAATATTCCTTAAAAGTCTGTGGGGAGATTATAACAAAAATGTGAGGTTTCTTTCATCACCTATGGTAAAATCTAATGATTGAATCATACATAATTTGATAAGTTTTGAGAACTTTCTGATTTTCTTTCATCAGAGAAAGAGGGCCTGAAGTTTCACACATCTCTTTGTGGAATTATTAGAATATACTTTCCTAATGGAATTATGATTTCAGTATCTGTTAGAATAATATTAGAGCTCTAAAGTGCTATTTCCATTAGATAATTGAAAGGCGTAGCTGGTCAAATTTCTACCAAAGGTAGAATTTTGTAGAAAGACAGTCACTGCTTATTTGACCATGGGTCGGAATTGAGATAAAAAGGCTCTCAAAAATTTCTTTGTTCAGAGAAAAGGGCTTTGTTGGCATCAGGCACTTAAAATAGTTACAATTGGCCTAAAGCATCCGGAATCACTCGTGCCCTTACACTCAAATGTAACCTCTTAATACTCTTAATGAGTAGTAGAAGTTCACGAAAGAGTCTTTCCAAGTTTTTGTGGCAGCTCAAGGGGAAGAGGGAAAAGGAAACCAGATTAAGAATTTTCATGTTCACTGAGGCTGTTTAACAGCTTTCATTTAGATGTGTTTTCAGATGCTTCTGAGTTGAAGTGATAATTTTTAACTTTAAATTTCCATAATATGCAGTAGTCTGCTGTTAAAATATTTTGAAAAATTTCACTGAATACTGTTGTATTTTGGAAGCATATTTGTAAGGAAATGTTATTTGTCATTTTTTGAACAGGGATTTGTATTCTTTGAAATGTGTAGGAGTATCTAAAAATGGTGAGGAACAGGGAGTAAGGAGGTGGGTAATATCTGTCGCCTGGGAACCAGAAACTGTAGCAGTTTTGTGTTAGAGACTGTAAACTCTTTACTAAAATATATGACGGGAGATTTGTATGCTTGTGCTACTGGCTAATGCATGAGTAATTTGGAAGATATTTCATATTTCAGCCTCTGGTGTTCCCGTGTGTGCACACTGAGCTAACAAGCATCAATCCGTAGCTAGAAGAAATGAGAGTTTTCTTGTATGTAATATATGAATCTTGCTGGTGACAAGTTGGAGGGTCAGCATGATTCCCATTTTTGAATCCTTGCATTTATCCTTAAAAATATCTGGGATGGGAAGGAACAGACTTGTAAAAATAGGTTTTCAGATCTGCAGTTAGTTGTAATGATTCCTTCCCACCTGTACAGCTTTCTGTGGGATTCTGCCATATTCCTCACGCAGGCTGTGTGCTCCTCTCTGAATGATTGGGCAGCCATTAGCTCACTATCTGCAATGTTACCTCATTTTAAGGAAAAGTTTGATAACAGTAAAGGGGATCAAATTGCCAGAGGTGAAGAGAAGAAAAGTCTGATGTGGAATGGAAGAGCATTCTGGTTTGGAAAAGTGTGTTTTCTTCCTGCTGCTGTCGCAAGGTTCTTCCATAACACTGAGCAATACACTTGGTTCACAGCAGCCCACTAAGAATTTTGATAAGTTCTTAACATATGGGTGCTTGGGGAGACATCTGCAGAAATGCAGAGTAATCACATCTGTATCTAGGTTCAGTAGGTCTGTTCTGAAAATATTAGGTGAAAGTGTTGGTATTCATCCATACGCACAATGGTTACTACAGGTGGTGGTACAAGGAGTAAATTCCAAAGGGATTCTCACAGTCCTTATCCCTCTGATATTAAGTGCAGAAATACTTAAAAAGAAGCTGATACATTTGTGACCTCTGTACCAAGTGCTTTTGGAAAGCAAGGTTGAGCTGAGCACTGAAGGGGATTGAAGAATTCCTGAATGAGTGAGGTGGCTGCTGGGAAAAATATTAACCTGCATTTTAAGGTCTTATAATGCACAAGGCGGTGGTGAATCTTGCATTTCCTAGTTCCTGATTTTGAAACCTTCTACTTGGTTAATGTTGTTTTTTTGGATAAAAGTATTACAGAGATTCCATAAATTACTGAGATCTTTTTGTAGTTTGACTTTTCTACATCTAAATTACGTGTGTAAAATTGAAAGTCTGACCTGACACTGCTAATCCTGCAGTTTGATGACAGTTTTAGCTTGAATTATTTTTCATCACTTTTAAGCAAACCTGTGCTTCACTTGGAGTTTTTTTATTAAATACATAGTGACATATAAGAATACATTTTGACTGCTGAAGATCATGTTTGTTATGTCAGACTGATTTCTTTAAATTTTAAATCAGTCAATCCAGAAACAATGGATTTTTTTCATCACTGTAACAAGAAACATATGCTTGTTTTACATCCAACTTCCCTCTGAAGGAGAGCTACAGCAGATACAAATCTCATAAGAATTTTGATGAAACATCATGCTTGTCATTCTAATGGGACTGTTTTAGCATTGATATGGTAAACACATTCCGACTTGAAGCATTTTCTCTCTAGATAGCAAAGGTCAAAGATGATCTTCCGGGTTTCCCCACAGCGCTGCTCCGCTCTTACAGTCGGTTTTCATGGACTGAAACTGGCCAGGGTAAGCGCTGACCCAGCAGAGTGGAGCAGGCAGAGGCAACCTGAGCCACTGCTGCTCCAGGGTGAGACCAGGGTGACTTCACTTCTCATAGCCTCTTGAGCTTGTTGAGGGCCCAAAGGGCTAACGCCGTGAAAATATCTGTAGGCAACCAACTCCATTGTAAACAATTTGTGTTAGCATCTAAGTACCCTTGAACTGGGCCTTATCCCAAAGCTCCGTTTCCTCAAACTCCCCTCGAACACAGGCCATGCAGACCTGTAAGCTTCCTTCAGTGTCAAATAGTTCCTGGCTTGCCCAGAACCTCAGTGCTGGTGGTGCTGGCACTAGGTGACTGGCTGGGCTAATGCCCCAGAGTGCCAGAAAGTATGTGCACCTCTGCTTTCCTGGAAAGGTGAGTCTTCTCTTGAGGTGTCTGCAGAAGGAGCTCTCAACACCTTCTGCTCTTCAGCTCACTGGGGATTTAATGCTATCTTAAATGGGCAGCCTGTGGGCTCAATTCATTTTTTCTTCACAAAAGGTGTGGATTCACAGTCCCCTTCTCTGAGAGTGCTTGAATTCTCTAATTTACAAATTTTCTGGAGTGCAATGGGGGCTGTTAGTCCCTTTGACTGTTTGTTCTGCCTGAAAGGTCTGGTAATCTGTACCAGGAGAGACTGTGACTCAAACTGGTTGTTTCACTAGAGCTGCTTTCTAGGCTGGCTTACAGGCTGCTTCAAAATAGGGGCAATGCCTGACTCCACCTACCCAGAGGCACTTGCCTGATTGGGCAATTAGTGCCCGTGAGCTTCTGCCCTGCTCTCTCCTTGTAGTACCTGAGCCCTGGCACTCGGATCAATGAGATATACCAAGGGCTTGGGCAAGGAATGCAGAGTGGGTGAGGGCTTGAGGTAGACGCAGGATTAGGAAACCATGTGCAGGGATCTGAAAGAAGTATAGAGAAAATAAGTTGACCTCAATCCCCTTTGCCTGCTTTGAGGATGCATAGTGAGAGTGACGTTGATACATTTATGTGCATTTATGAATGCATTTTGGGAAATGGCACCACTGAATATGATGCTGAGGGGAGAGGCCAGGGTGCTTTGCAGGCCACTGCAGAAGGTGGCACCTACGTGTCCTAACTTTGGGAATGCCAAGTTCATGGCAGTCATTGAGGCTCAAGTTTTCCCTAAAGAATATTTAAGGATCATCCATTGAACGTTATCATTAGTGAAACCCAAGCTGCCTCCAAGGTGTCTGGACACGGCCTAAGTGTCTATCTCCTGTAGCCCAACCTCATCTGCTTCCTTTTGCGAAAACCAGAACAGCTTCAAGAAGATGTCCTAACAGCTGTAGGGTAGGTGTGACTTTTGAATGCTTGCATCTCTGCAGCAAAAGAGGAGCACTGGATCTTTCTCTTCCAAACCCTGAGCATGTGCCAGAATTGCTGTTGTTTTTTTATGAGAGTGTTCTGCTTTGGTTCCGGTGCTGGGAAAGGATCTGGAGTTTGAAACCCGATCAAAAAGAAGTACCTCAGCACAGCTGGGCTGTGTTCTCCTCCGCCATTCCTAAAGTGGTTCCCCACTGGCCTGCTCAGATCTAGTTCATTGTGCCTAAATCTTCTGGATCACATGGGGAGGCTGGATAGTGAGACATGGAGTTAAGCACTGCTGCACTTAGTATTACAACACCTAAGCCCTTTTATGAAGCCTCATACTCCCACTGTGGCCTAGCAGATTGAAATGATTGTTTATAAGCAGCAAAGTTCAGAGTCCAAAGCTCAGATCTCTTCAAGGCACTTCAGAGGGTTTTCTGTCTGCAAGTTGTGTTCCCCAGTGGAGTATTAGTTTAAAAAGATTCTGTTATGAAATAGTTATAAAAGCAGTTTGATGTGTTTGGTTTACTTCAATTAACTAAAAATTCTCCAAATCCTCCATGTTTCTCGGCTGCAGTCTCTCGTCCTGAAGAAGATGGAAGAATACTCCATCAGTGTGCAAGCAGGCCCCCAGCAATGCTCTGGACCCAGGCTGCCTGCTGGAGCTCATCAGACTGTCACGGCAGTGTGGAGGTGGCTCTGAGAAAAAGCAACATGCATTCCACCACCAGGTGAGGTATGGCCCAGCTCCGCTCCGTGCATTACAAAAGCCAAGGTACCAGAGGAAGGGTGAGATCAGAATTTCAGAGCTTTATGGAGGTAGTAATCCTTGCCTAGGAGTACTTAAGCTGTATCAAGGCAAAGTCAGGACCTAGGTCTTCACTGGCAGCAACTAGACATGCTTTATTTTTCTTTTGAAAAAACGTAAAACCTAAAATAAACAAATAAAAAAACCCAACAAAATGCAAAAAACCAACAACCTCCCCCCCCAAAAAAGAACAAAACCAAAAACAAACCAAAAGACCCCCAACCCACCAAAACCAACAAACCAGAAAAAAAAGAAATTCCAGGGAAAAAATAACAGAGCATATTTACTTTCAAAGTACATTTGTCTCACAGAGAGGCTGCTATTCCCATCATGAGACTGGTGATGTAATTATGACAGATTAGACATTTAGATCTGTAGTTTAATGTTTGCATGAGGTGGCTCGTGTTCACCTGGCTTATGTCAAAGAGCATTGTTATCACCTCTTTTGTTGCCCAGATCTTCAGGACATCTTCTGCTGGGCAATTTTTAGGTTTGCAGCTCTTCCCCAGGGCTGGTTCTTGGTACAGAGCTTGGGTAGCAGAGTGCCTGACTTTGCACAGCTTTGTCATCTGGTCACAGGCTTTTGCTCTTTCTCATGGAAAGAAGAGGTGTAGCCACCTCCACCTCTGTAGCTCTGGGGGATCTCTTTCATTAATTTCTATCCTTACCTTTTCATACATATATTGAACCTAGTTGTGTGTCTGGACACCTCCAAAACAGCCATTAAAGCCTTATTCAACAAGCTACTTCAAAAAGAACATGAGGAGGTGTGCTTTGAAAGAGCGCTTCTCCAGCTGCTTCCACCCAGCACTTTAAAAACACATAAGACACAATAAAGCACGTGTTGACATAAGTGAGCCTCAAAAAAACCATTGGATTATTTTGAAGGAGTATAAACACACGCGGGGAGAGTTATCGTCCTTAACCCAGCAAAACAATTACATCAGTGCAGCTTGGACTGGGATCTGCCTTAAGATCTCCCAGATGTTGCAAATGGCGCAGTTACCGATCAGTTGCTCAGGGTAATTATAAACTGTCAAATGGAGGAGGGGACGTTGATTCTCAAAGGAAAAAACAAAATGTTTTTTGGAAATTGAAGAGAAGAAGATTCACTATCCATAACTGACACCCAGAGCCACAACAGCCTCTGTTTATGCCGGGCTTTGCCAGACCAGTGTCATGGACACGTCTCAGAGCCTCACTTATGCCTGAGCTACAGCATGCTGCATAGAGGAGATGAACCTCTCTGCAAGGAGTTTGCTGTAGGGTGATCCTAGCAAATTTGCTTAGAAATCATTTTGGCACCATCTCCCAGGCTGGGATGAGGGACCTGCCAGTCACCTCAGTAGCAGAAGGCCATCTGATCCTGAGGCAGCAGATGACACTCAGTGGGGAAGGGGGAACCTATGAAAATACTTTCACCTTGCTGGCCCTGGGGTAAAACAACTTCCGCAGGAGGGAGGAGGGAACCCCAGATGAGGTGTTATGCTGTGTTGCAGCACAACAGGAGTTCAAAACTTTGAGAGCTGCAAGAAGATGGGGAGCAGGTCCCAGACCCTGTAGCTGGGTGGCTCAAACACTTGCCAGAGCCTGTTCCCAGCTCAAAGGTTCGTTTTCATGCAGTTTCTGTGAAGCATTTGCTGTTTTTAGCTCAGAAAAGCTGTGGGCATGGTGAGCTTATGTCAGGAATGAGCCCTGGCTCCTTTCCTCCCCTAGGGTGGTTGCTACCCTTCTTACACCCATGAGCAGGGCACTGTCCACAAGGGGCATATTCAGGTCATCAGTAAACCTCTGCTCAGCCCTTTGAAGGATACTAGAAGGCACTAGCATCCTGAGTAGCTTTTGGGACTCAGCAACCCAAGTGTTGGAAGTTGCTTCAGCATCAGAAAGGGAAATCCCCCATGCTGGTGTTTCCCTGGGGTAACATGAGTTGGTGAGCTGCCTTTCCAAGGTCCCTTCTGACAGCCCCAGCTCACAATTCCACTGGGCTGTTTGTCCCATCCCTGAGTAATGAGCAGTGGGGTGTCCCTCCTGTTCCCCACAGCCCAGAGCACGTGACAGAGCTACCAGCTTGCATTTGCCAGCTCACAGCAGTAGGTCAGGCTGTGAACAATGGCAAGTGAAAATAGGGCTGCTGGCACAGGGTGAGGAGGATAGGTGGGCAGCAACCCCCCAACATGCCCTGCCTGGGGCGGTGAGCGACAAACAACCCCAGCAGCTAACACTGCCCAGAGCCAGAGCAGAGGGAACCCACAGCATCTGTTACTGGCACATTGCTGCCTACCAGCACCTGCTCAGGGGGGTTGCTGAACCCCCAGAGCAGAACGGGGTGCACACAGGAAGAGTGTGCTCACCCACCACTGTTGCAAGAGCTGACCAGTGATGGAGATGGATGTGGCTTCAGCAGCGCATAAGGGTGACAAGCTCAGCAGCAGGTCGGCTACACAAAAATGAACCCCTGGCAATGCCAGTGCCCCATGTGGAGGGGTGGTTTTGTCCTGGACATGCTGGCAACAGAGGGGAGAAACATGTCACTCACCTCCAGCATCACCCTGACACAAGATGGGGCTGTGCTGTAACAGTATGAGCACCACTAGAGTGTCCTGGCATTGTCTTCTTCCCTTTTTTAATTTCATTTTTCAGGATGACAACACTTTAGAGGTTTATGACCAACAGGAGAATTTACTACTAAGTCATATGCTGATGTAATGAAATCTAATATATGCTGTGTAATGAGTTATGAGATGTTATTTAGTTCCAGGGTTTTATTACTTCAATCAGTTATGACCATATTTCCTTTTATATGATTGCTCACTCTTTAAACATACCAGATGACTGTATAAAGAACACCTAATAAAGTCTGGAGATGTTAAAATATAAATGTTTTAATTTTTGCCATAAATTTGTTGTGGTGGCTTTTGCACTGGAAGTGGTGCAGTCCTTGCTAGCAGTGCAGACCTTGGTAGTGTTGACTTGGATCCTTTGTGGGAAGGAGCTGGGCGACCCTACTTCATTATAAAGTAGTTAGTCAGCAATGCTTACCCTTGGTGATTATACACAGAAATTAAAAGGTTTTTAGAATAAAAAAAACAGTCAGCACTGATTTATTATATAAATAATTGTCTTAATTAAACTCTCGTAATTATCCTCGTAACTATATATGCATGCCCTGTTTTCTACCAGTCTTCAGGAGGGGAGAGTCAAGCTTATAGTCTTCAGCATCAAAATCAAATGCATAGATGTCCTGCCCATGTGCCATTTGGCAATCTTCCTAATTTTTTCACATTTATGCATTGTATTTTAAAGTCACTTGGGATAACATCATAGCAGTGGAATTATATAGCTGTGAAATAAGATCAGAATCGAACCTTTAATAAATCAATGTTATAGCAAGCCAAGGACTTCAACTGCCGGACAATTGCAGGAAACAAGCAGTGTATAGTCCTGGGTCTGATATGGTCGTAGTGAGTGTGGAGTTCTCAAAAATTATTGTAGAACATATTTTACAATGGTTAACAACTCTGCAGTAAGAGCTTGTGTCTGGATTGATACCAGTTGCAGCTATTGTAGTTCTCTAGCATGCTGCTGCTATCTTGCAAGCCACCCCCTTGTGGGAATGCATAGATCTCCAGTGCTACTGGCTGGAGTCCTGCATGAGTGTCACCTGCCTGGAGATAACACCTACGTGTAATATGTCTAATTACAATTTTCCAATTTCCTTTCCACCTCTGCAACACGCAGGACTCGCATGATTTGCTGAGCCTGATGGGAGTGCCTGCTGTGGAGGTCCAGGGCAGGGGAAGCCAGGCTGTGCTGTGCTGCCTGGGAGGCTGCACTGCTGCTTTCCTTCGAGAGAGTTGAGCTGGGAGAAAAGAAGCCTGGTATACCTGGGCATACTGCAGAGGTTTTTTTGGCCAGCTCCAAGGGAGGGAAAACTGTCTTTTAGTTACCACTTAATTTAGAATTCACAGCAACTAGAAGTATTTTCACCCTGTTTAATCTGTTGTGACTGTGGCTGCAACCTGTATTAGGGTCCAAGGATAACTGTTTGAAGGGATGATCCCTGCTACTCTCTTGCATGGAACAGAAAGGTACCAGAGGTCCAGTTTGACAGAAGCCCCATGCCCATCATCGCAGCCTCCAAACCCTGTCCCTGGCTAGTCCGTACCTTATTTTAGCCGTGGTTAGTATTGCTGCCATATGTATTCCCCTTCTTCCGGTTGTGCAAGGCAGGGTGTAATCTCAGGACCACTGTTTACCAGTTCAGTATTTCTTTTAATTGTACATAGGTGCTGTACTTCTCCTAGTATTTATTGCATTATGGATGGAGATACTAACAGGAGGGGAAAATTTCTAAATGACCCATCTTACTTCTCCATTCTATTAATATCTCTGTCACTAATTAGATTAATTTTAGGAGAATTACAGCTAATAATGAAATAAAGACTTTACTATTCACAGTTCCAGGCTAATAATTCAGCCAAAGAGAATCATAGATCAAATAAATGGCCAAATGTACTTAAAATGTGTCTTTGTACAGTAACAAGGCACAATTTAATCCCATTAAGAAAATGTTGGCAGCGGCTCAATGTTTGGGAACATGCCACTGAACTGTCCTGCTGTAACCTTGGATGTAGGAAAAGTTGAGACAAAGCAGCGTACTCAATTTGACACATCTTTGCCCTTTAGGTCCTTAATGATGCAATGATTTACTGAAACATTTAATGTTGTTTAGCTGGAGAAACTCTCTCTTATGCAGAAGCTAAGTAATAACATGCTTGCTGAATGTGCCCTATCTCCTGCTTCATAAGCAAAGTTTATTTGCAACTCCATAAAACAGAGATTTCTGAGCTATCTCAAAAGAGCAAGTCCACATACTATTTTAATTTGCAAGAAACAAAACCTTTGTTCCATATATCTTATTTAAAGGATAAAAAGACAGGTAGGTTAGGTTCTCACTAACCAAAACTTAAGAAAAACATTGTGGTTTTTTCCTCAAGTTTTAGTTTTCATCTACGTTGCTCTGCTTTTACTATGCCCCCAGTATTTTCAGTAGGATCCAGAGTCCTTTTCTATTCTCCAGGTATTTTGTGTGTGACACTCAACTGCCAAAACAGTTGACTCCTCTTATTTCTAATTAAGAAGGATTTAATATATACCATAGAAAAGATAGTATGACTACTTGCATTTCTTATGGCCACATATTGTATCCTTGTAGTTTTAGCTATATATCTTGGAAAAAATACTGTGTGGATAGTTTAAAGCATTAGATTTTTCAAGACGAAATCACAGCTCATTCAGTATAACCTACAGCCAGTGGCATGCGGAGGGCTCAGCACGATGAGGGGCTGCTGATGCTGAGTGGTCTCCACTTCTCTGCAGCTCAGCGGGGCATTGGTTCTGCTCCCCCCATGCACACAGCTCTCTTCCCATCATCTTGTGTGGCACTTCCACAATTTCTGTAAGCACAGAAGGAGAATGGATGCTTGAGTGTTGTTAAAATACACAAGCATTGCAAGTCAGAGGTAGAAATATTCAGGGCTGTCCACTGGTTGTCTACAAGGGTCTTGCTCTTCAAATAACATCTGTGGGGTTTTCCTCCACTGTTACTTGCAATATCACATTGTTGTGTTGAATGAATTACTTGACAGAGCTTTGTGTCTCTTTGTACTGTAACAGCTTCTAGAAAAACTCAGACTGGCAGTTTCTGTAGTAAGGCATGAGGAAATACATTTGAATAGTGTGTTTTGTAATGTGAGGTCAGAGAGTACACA
Source organism: Grallaria varia (assembly GCA_013396735.1). Taxonomy (NCBI): domain Eukaryota; kingdom Metazoa; phylum Chordata; class Aves; order Passeriformes; family Formicariidae; genus Grallaria; species Grallaria varia. Next base: position 477,499 of record VWZG01002899.1, on the reverse strand, counting down.
TGCATCACAGGCTACAATGGGGAATAAGAGGGTAACTATAGATATACGCATAACACACAAACATGAGTGATTACTTTTTAGCTCTTAATCCATCCTCTGGCATTCACTGTCTAACCAAAGGGAAAAAAATGCTGTCCCCTTTCTGTGGGATCGCTCCACAGAATGCAGTTCAGAAACCACAGGAAGCAAACAGTGTGTCCCATAGTGCTGGAGTGGCCACATTTTCCTTGCAGAGTCACAGTGCTAAGGAGCTGGCACAGGTGCTCAAAGAAGCTGTGCTCCCGTGCTAGCAGCCTCATTGTCATGCCCAGGATGTGTTGACTGTGCTGCTTGCAGCAGGTTTACTTCAAGGAGCAGAGGAGCAGGACAGCTTGCTTGGGTAGTATACCCTAGTTGGGCTCTACACCAGCACTGTCTCCTAAGTGGCTCTCTGCTGCCAACAGCCTGGTGCTGATGTTTTAAGGGCAACTTGTTGTCAGTGGAAGCAATATGACAAAATTTAGGTAGGCAAGAGGGATTAAAATATGTACGATATTGCAGAATCTGTTAGGCTCAATTACACAAGTCAGGAACTAGTGAAGTGTTTGAAGACCTGGAAATAATTCCAATTTGTCATACCAGGAGACTCCTTCCCAGAAACTGGCTGTGTAAGCAGAGGCAAGTCCACCATATGGAGAGCAGATGTCTCAAGGGAGCTGAAAAGAAGATACTTTGCTAGTACTAAAAATATTCAGTATGAGGAGGTGATAACAAGTGCTTCTAAAGGAGAAGCAATTATTTATCATTGAGTAGACAGTTTTTACTGTTTCCTAGAACACAAACCTATATGCTTGAATAATCTTGGGCTGTCGCAGTGAAGAGGCACTAATTCACAGCTTGGGGTAGAAGCTATAATCGTAAGCAGATTGCACATCTTGTTTAACCATCTGCTTTTTAAATCATATTTTATCACAGGCTGTATCACACTGAGAAAAAGGTAGGGAAGTGGGAAGACAATGAATTATCAGTGTACAGTTGTTTTAATGTACAAAGCAGTATGGTTGCCTTTGACATTTGCAGCTTTGATGTTTTACTTTTTATCCCTTTAATTAAGAACTGTGTCATGGAGATTGACCCAATTTATAACCTCAGTACTGTGGTGTTAGAATGGTGCCTGTGAGAGCTGCCTCTGAGGACCAAATCTGCTTATAAGAATCAGGAATGAGATTTGAGAGAAGCACTTCATCGCTGCCTTTGGGTACCTTAGGAGATGTGTTAAGGGAGGACTGAACTGAGCAAGGAAGCCCAAAGACAGCTTGAATTGGACTTCTGCAATGACTTGCTCTATAAGTGGAGGCATGCAGCTGTGGCTAATGCCTAAGTGCCAGCCAACACATGCTCATTTTACTCTCCTCCCAGGTGGATGGTTGGGTTTTCCTCTTGACAGAGCTCTTCTACTTCCAGACCAGCAGACCAAGAGCCATTGACACAGCTTCCTCAGCTCCTGCAGAACTCCAGCCAATTACTGCAGGGAAAGATAAAGTAATCCCAGCAAGGTAGGGCCATGTGGCTTATTCTGTGGTGCTGAGGTGAGAAGAGCTCTAACAGACTGTCTCTGACAGCCATTCGTCTAATCTGTTCTTAAAACTCTCCAATGACCGCACTGCCCCACCCCACAAAGGTAGCCTGCTCCTGAGCTTTTTATTGATTGTAGCTGGGAAATTTGTCCTAATATAAAATCTAAATCTTCCTTGCATCCTGTTAAATCTATAACTCCTCATGTCCACTCTCAGTGAACGTCAAGGGAACAGATTTTCATCTTCTTTGCAGTAAGTTTTGAAGGCTGTTATCCCACTCCCTTCAAACCTGTCTGTCTTGTTCTCATTAGACTAAACAACTCTAAACTCTTTCAATCTCCCCTTACAGGTCAGGTTTTACAAACCTCTTAACACCCTTGTTGGTCTCTCAGGGCTTTCTATTCCATTTGTCTTTCCTAAAAGGTGATGCCCAGTTTCTGGGTGCAACACTTGAGCTGAGGAGTTCCCAGTGAGTTACCACCCAGACTTTTGCTTTCACACCCCCATGGGTACCTTCGTGGGTGTCACTATGGGTGTCACCTGGGCTGTGCTTACCTCTAGGTCTCTTCTGCTGCCTGGTTGGTCACCCCCTGTTTCAATACGAGTCCTTTTGACCTCCTAGCACTTAGCATGTATCTCTCCTTTGTTTCATTTGTTGATTCTGGAAAACGTCTCCAATCTTTCATAGCGATTTTGAATTTTAATCCTGGGCCCCAATATGCTCGCAATCCTCCCGGCTTAGTGTGATGGGCCAACTTTGTAAGCATACTTTATTCCATTATCCGAATTACTAATGAAAATATCAAACTGAAACAGGCCCTGAACAGACCCTGGGTGACCCCATTAAAAATGAATTGAATAAGTTCAACATGTTTTTCAACAACTTGTGCGCCCACTGACTAATGTTGTCATCTAGCCTGTATTTCCTTGGCTGTCTGGGAGGACACCATGGGGGAGGCATTCAAATGCCCCACTCAGTAGGGGCAATTGCTATTTTAAAACTGCTGTCATTTCAAGGTGAAATCATTCTCACTGATTCAAGAAAGGGCTAGCATTTTCATGCAGCCCTCACATGCATCTTGGGGAAACCTTCTTCAGTGGAGGATCCCTCAGAGGGAGGAGAAATGTCCTCCTGGGGCACAGAGCATAGAAGAAAGCTGTCTGCACTCTTCAGGCTCAAGCTTGCACAGGATGCTCCAGGAGTGACAGAATTTTGTTACAAGGAAAGAGAACAAATAGTTTTTAATGCACATTTTGGTTGCCCAGGACTGGGTGTATATCGGGTTCTGTGGTGGCTTCTGCAGCCACAGGATTCGGAGCAGAGTCTTTTCTGCTGGTAGCTCTGGGCTATGTATATTACACCTTTACATTCAATTTGATACTGCCTTTAGCCTGCTGGATCGCTGCCAGCACAGCTGCAGAGAAGTTGGGGAAGTTTGCCATAATTTGCTTGGGAATTTTTGTGGAAAGAAAGTTTCACCTACTGCAGTGGAGGTGGATAGGTTTAAGGGGTTTTGGTTTCTCTTTATCCTGCAATGTTCATCCTCCCTTAAAACTGGAAGTAAGGTGGCGCTTAAAATTAAAATATTCCAGCTTCTGCATAGAGGACAACTGGAAATCAGTGTCTAAAACTGCAGAAAATGCACTGAGCTCATGCCCCAAATTAAAATTAAGCAAATGTTACTTTAACCATGATCCCACTGATGTTTCTAACACCAGTTAGAAACTCTCAAGAAGATAGTCTCAACCCAGATTTTGGTGGACACCTTCAAAAAGCACCAAGAGAGGTGTCCTAGTCACTGCTCAACCAGCAACACAAGCTCAGCCAGTAGCATAAGCTCAGCCTGTGTGGGGCTTAAGGCAGCCTTGCCCATGCACTGCCAGGCTGGCAGCCAGCCTGCTCCTGCCTTCAAGGAGTGAAATCCTGGTGTTAAAACCTCTGCTGGCACAAAGAGCCCCAGCTGCTACACCCTTCAACTGCAAGGGGAGTCTACCAAGCCTAGAGGAAGAGCACTGCAAGGATATGGACAATTACAGATAGAGACACAGTCGACTTTTATCTGTATCGTACCAGGAAAAGCATAAGTGATGTTTTAGGTTTCCAAGAATGCCCTAATTCAGCTTTTTCTGCAGCAGGGTGGTCACTAGGCTTTGGACTGCAGCCCAGCCAAACAGAATGGAGCTTTTCATCAGTTAAAATCCAAGAAGGGAATAATGATCTCAGAGTTTTGTATTTATCATTGGACTTGGCCTGCTGACCCTTCTAAGGAAAGGCAATGACTTGAAACAGTTTTCACAAAGCCAAGACCTAAATGGTTGCAGTAAAAATTAATTTCATCCTGATCCCTCTTTTTTTCTTTCTTTTTTTTTCCCCCCAAGATACACAATTTCTATTATGTTTGGAAAAATCCTGCCCCTCCTGGTTCCCTCAGAATGGTCAATGCAGCTCTGCACATTGGAGAGCTATGCTGGCCCAAAGATGTCACTATCTTGGCAATGGCTCACACAGCCCCAAATGGGGCTATGCGGAGTTATGTGGAGTTATGTATGATTCAGCAGCAACAAGTGTGAAAAGGCTGAGACTGCTGGTGCTCACCCTTCATCAACCTTTTTGTATTCCTGGCACTCCCTGCGAGCATTGCTGGCTGCAAACATTTAAAGAGCAAAAAGAACAAGTACTCAAGTTAGCTTTTTTTTTTTTTTTTACTTAACATTTTTCCTTCTTATTTTTTTCATTTAAGCAGATATTTATGCTTTTATGGACACAAAGAGCTTGCTCTGGCTTCATTAGCACCAGCGCAGAACATCTTGTTCTTCCAGCAAGCACCATGTAGTGATAAGCAATAAACTTTTCCCACTTACCCAAGAAAATGAGGGGTTTGGGTGGTGAAAGAACAGGGGTTTTTTCTGTCATGCAGTGGGTGCACATTCAGTGTGGTGAGGCACAAGCATTGGCTGAAGTGATGGAGTATCTTATATGTTCTCCTTTACAAACTGCACCATGCCAAGAGATCTCTGCATTTTTGTCAAAAAGAGGGACATTGATGCTCTCTGAAAACCTAAAGACCTTCTCATAAAAAAAACCCCAAACCATAACATTAAAAAAATCTCTGAGAAAAGACTAAGGGATTTCTATGCTTCCCAGTACACCTATGGAAAATGGAGAAAAATGCCTTCCATGCTATGCCTACAAAAGTGTGCCATGAGATCCCTTTATACCTGCTACAGCTCGAAGCTTCATGTTTCTTCCTTCTAGTATAATTCCTCTTGTATGAAATAGGGGCACAATCTAGGCCACCTAAAACCCAGCTAAACTGGGACTTCAGACTCAAAAATCCACCTAGATCCTAGGCTGCAATTTACTGTCTAGGCTTGTGTCCTCTCAGGAGGTACTTAAATTCATTGGGTATTTCCCAGGTCCCTGGCACCTAACTTCTGACATCCATGTGTCCCTCATAATGGTAATTGTTAATTAATGTTAAATTAATTTGGCGGTAGCTGGAGGTTTTGAGGAGGGGAGTTCAGAGAGCAGAAACTGCTATGACAGGCAGCATTACTGTACATCTGCGTTGGCAGAGGTGCCAAGGGTTTAATGGACGGAGCCTGATCTGTCAGCCAAAGATGGTCTCTCCAGGTGCCTGGTGAGCAACACCGCTTGCTGCTAAATGCAGAGCCGAATTCACTGTCAGATGAAAGCAACTTCACCTACCATCCTAACAGCAAAATAAATCATATGCTTAGAGACAAATTAAATGTATATTTGATTTTATTCTTCTTTCCCACAAGATACCTGATGGCTGGAAATTCTTTCTTTTCTGTGCAAAAATATTTTTTTCTGTTTATTTGTCCTGATTCAAAGCTAACAGCTGGTTTTACCTATGAGAACCAGCTCGCAGATGCACTTCAAGATATAAAGCACATTTATGATAAGACACCTGATAAATCCCTTTATGTTCCATATCTTTCCTGTAAAGCTGGGGAGGAGGCGAGTGGAGAAGGAGAAAAGACCTGATTTAGGATGATATCATAGCTGTTGGGCACATCTGCCCCAAATTAAATTACCATCTAAAGGGCTTATTTCTCAAACATATTTCTTTTCGGTTTGGAAGGAGACATAAAGCAGTGTATCCCTTCAGTTTGCATTTGGGGAGTTTCTGAAAATTTGGAATCACCCTTCACAGTATGGCAGCAAGATTTACTAGTGCTGAGTCTCTCAAGTGATGATGCTGAACAAGCTGCATGAAAAATGAATCTTTCTTGGTTCCTTGATTAAGTTGTGACTCATAATAAATCTTCTGGAGACATCAAGCCTGTCTTGCTAAAAGCATGAGGGACCTTTGCAAAGCCTTCTAAGAAGGTGTGAGAAAGGGGTCTCACCTGTAAGAAGAAAGCTTTCAAAAGTGAACCTGTTTGAATTTCAAAATACCCATTCTTCTTCTTTCACAGTAACCTCTGTATGCATGCCAGAATTGAATACAGAAATGCAAAATTCTTAGAAATAAACAACAGTGTTTAAATACAGCAGGCATCCTTGCAAACAGACTGTTTTGTCTCCTGCAATACTCCCCCCTCCCCTCGCAAAAAAAAAAAAAAGCTAACAGGAAAGAGAAGGAAGAGGAGAACATGAAGGGAAAAACTAATAATTCTTTAATACTTTCTATGTGATCTTTTCCTATGAAGGAACTCAGACTATATGTCTTGTGGATGATAAAGAAGAGGGAAGTGACGCACCAGACAAAATCTCTGTCCTCTTGCTCCCTCATAGTGCCAACTGCAAGTGTCCCCAATATGCTCATGGTGGCAAAGCCCTGTGTGACAAGGGAGCCATTTCTTTTGTCTTTGGCATCTGTTCCTGAGCAGACCCCATGGACCCAGAGGCTGTGACAAAGCTGTGCACGTGTGTGGCATGTGCTGCAATGAAGGGAAAGATAAAGCACATGCCACACACATGCTCAGCTTTGTAACTGCCTGGGCGACGTGAGTGCTGAGCACAGACACACTGGCATTGTTTTACAAGAGCACCATTAAAACCCATGGACCTGTCATTTGTCCATGACAGGTACTTAGAAATGTAGCAAAAATGCCCCAAAATGCCTCTTTCAAAGAACCTGCCAAAGAGCATCCAAACGGCGAAACCTTTCATCTTGTCTAGAAACCATGGACCCAGTTTTCCAGCACAATGGTGGAGTTATGTTGATTTACACCAGCTGAGGAACTATTCCTATATTTTCACCTGGTTCCTGAAGATTTATATAATAATTCCCTGCAAAGCACTATAATGAAATGAAATAAAAAAAATAAATAAAAAGTAGTACAAAAAGAATTGCCCAGCTGGGTCTACAAGCCCTATTTCATAAGTGAGTTATCTCAGCCTTGATGGGTCAGATCTTACTGAGAGGATGATACATCCAGTGCTGTCATGTAAATCATTTCCTTTTGAATACTTATGTCTAATCAACTTCAGACCTTGTTTTGGACACATTGTATGTTTCATAAGCTGAAGAACTCTCTCTGATGAAATCCTTGCCTCCTGACCCCAAAATACATCTGAACAAAATTGTCCCATCAGGAGTTCAGATAATTGCTTGGCTTTTCCTGTCAGTCATAAACCAGACAGATGCAACTTTTTTGGACATTTCCCCACACTTTAATGTGCTTTTCAAATATATTCCAAACATCATAAGAGAATAGGAATGGTTGCTCTTATAAATGTGTGGTACTTTGTTTGCTTAAGCAAAGAAATCAGAGACTCTCTTTGCTGGTGCCATATGTATTATTGTGTGATAAAAATTTACCAGCATGTAGTTCTGCAATTATTGTTCTTACAGCTCCATTAGTCTTAAATCTAATTTATGTACTGTAGGCTTTTTTTCTTTCACTGGAACTCCCAGGCTCGCCCTTTTATTGCGCCAAAGCTTACTAAACACCAAGTAGTCTGGGCACAATTTGCAGACTTGATCTTCCTCATTCCCAAAGTGAGTGTATTTAAGAGCAGTCTTTCTGCTGTCACCCACAAACCCCTTCCCATGTGGCTCTGTGGATCCAATAAGGATGGCCAGTGGCTGACCCAGCAGGACAATGGCACTGAGCAAGGTTCACATTCACTGCCTGGCCACAGCAGCTCCCACCTCATGGGGACACAGCTTCCAACAGGGAGAACCCAAAGTCCTCACTGTGGGCTGAGCTGGGACACTGCCCGAGTGCTGGGGAGTCAGCAGGGCATGGAAGGCACAAGTCAGAGGAAAGTTTTCTGTTGATGGGTGAGGGGAACATGATTTTCTGCTCCCAGCTCTCCGTGACAGCCTGCTGGTGTACAAAGGAGAGAGCTTGGAGAGGTGAGAAAAATTTTCTGGAGGAAGCCTGAAATATTTCTGCTGGAGAATGGCAAGTCACCCCATGCACTTGGATGGAGCTAAATCCTGAACAATAAGAAGCATTACAAATATTCAGACATCACAGACAAGGGTTTACAGAGATCACAGTCTGGAGTTGAAAGCCTGTGAATTCCTCAAGGGGAAGGTGTGGTCTGGGGCAGTGCATGTGAGCCAAGAACTTTCCAAGTGCCTTTGCAGCTCTCAACATCTGATGAGAAGAATAAGTTCATGGGCAAAACACATTGTGAAAATGGAAAGCAGGCTGCTACATTCATCAGTGAGTTGAAAGAACAAAATGTATGTGAACACAAGAAAAGTGAAATCATTAAAGGCCCATTCTACATCGAGAAGAACACTTTCCAAGGAGTGGAAAACAGTGATCTGCAGTGCTTGGGTGTCATGGAAGAACCTCACTTCTGCACCTGAGTCCTGGCCATGCAAGCAGAGGTGCAGAACCAAGTGTGTCATCTCACAGACAATTTGGATGCTAAGCCTGTGTGTATCTATGGTTCCTCCAGACAGACAGGATGTTAGACATCACTGTGCCTATTTGAGGTGTCAGAGGTGGTTTGCTGGAAGTCATTGCTACCTAGCAGGGGTTACAAAACTGAATAAAACATGTCTCTATCTGGCACAACTGTGGTCTAGCATTTTACACCGTCAACAAAGAGTAATCGGGAAACACAAGTGATATTTCTGATGCTGCTCAGTGACACACAAGGCAGGGTTTTGGGTCTGGTACAGCCTCAGGAGAATACATGATCATGTATTTCAGACCTGTTTGAGTTACAGAACTGCTCCTGAAGCTCATGCTGGCTTTATCGTTTTGCAGCATACATTTGAGAGTCTGTAATCTCGGGCAGAACTCTCAGAGGATTTATAAACTGTCCTGTGAGGACATGGAAAAAAGCATGACGTTGCAAAGTTTGTACCCTCCTCAGGAACACCTGCAGCAAAAGCCACACAAGTCCCTTGGGCCGCTGCTCTACCCATCAGGTTGCCAATGCCCACGGACCAGCACACACTGAGCTGCTTTTCTCCAAACTTTTTACTTTTTCAGGACTTATGCTAACTGTAGGAAAACAACTTTCAGTATTTTACATTCCTGCATTTCTCCTCTTCATCATTGTGTAAAAAGCCCTTATCCCACCATCCTCCTATGCCATGCGATTTCTAGGTTGGGTGGCCAGTCTTTCAACCTCTGCCTTTCCTACAGATGCTCCCTGTAGCTCTCATCCCTGCAGGATCCTTGCAGCGTGCGAGGCAAACACCCGATGGGAAAATCTGTCTGCGGGCTGCTGCCTTGGAGACGGCAATGAGCACACGGAACGAACGAACCCAGGAAAGAGCTCAGGCATTTTTGGGGAGTGGGGCACCCTGGCAGTACAGCCAGGGAATGGGAACGCAATTAAGGGGGCCCGTGCGGGTGCCACAGCGGGGCGCAGGGACCCTCAGTACGGTGCGCGTGCCGGCGCGCGCTCCCGTCTGTCCCAAGGGGAGTCACGCACGGGAACCCCCTCGGGGGCGGGGGGCGCTCCCCGCGGCGCCGCGCGCTCCGACCGCCAGGTGGCGCTGTCAGCCCGGGCACGGCGCGCAGGGACCGGGACGGGGGAGAGGGAGGCGGGGAAGGAGGGAGAGAGGGACGGAGCCTGTCCCGCGGGCGCAGAGGGGACCGGGGACGCTCCCTTGGCTCACCCTCGGCCGTAAGGGGGAAAAGTTTTCTCGGAGCCTGAGTACCGGTCCCACAGAGCGCATTCCGTGTCACCCGCTGGTGTCTCCCATCAGGGTGCGATCCCTGTTTTCACTCGAGCATCTCCCTCTGAGGATGTTCCTTTACAGGCTGCCCGGGCTTTCAGTTGGGTCCTGATAATTCATTTTGAGCGATGCATGGGATGAATCAGTGACAGTCCCGAGGACCCACTGAGGTAGCAATTTCTGTTGGAATAGAAGAAAAAGCCTTATCCCTGCCCAGTGCCTCACACTAGCCTCTGAAATACACCAGTAACAGTGGTTTGGTCCTACTACTAACAAGTCCTCAATAGACAAGCATGTTTCTTGGTTCTTCCCGCTGGTCATTTAACCTGTGCTGGTGGCTCTGAGCTCACATCTCTGCTCAGAGCACACGCAGCAGCTTTGCAATATCATTTGGAAAGGGCTTACTTCAGTTCAGAGACCTTTGGCACTGAAGCAAGCACACCATTCAGAAATCCTTCACAGTCCAGATACGTTCCCCTACAATCGGACACCAGATCCCCATCCCAGGTCTCAGCAGTCACCAAGCCCAGACAGCATTTCATCGCCCACCAGTTTCCTCCACAGCTCACTGCTGCAGGCACTGCCAGGTGATGTTCCTTCCCAGGCACCTCAGCAAAGGGCAGTCTGTGACCTTTCCAGCCCCCATCTGCTAATTTTGGTCCTTCTACAGGTGTTTCCAAATTACTTTTGTGGGAGCAACATGGAAAACGTGATTTAGGGCAACCCACTGAAGGAATCTCCCCAGGCTGACGTGTGCTCTTTTTGCAGTTTCAGTGCTCCATCCTGCCTGCTCTGAGCCTCAGTATGAGTGACCAGCGTTGAGTCTCTCCAGAGAAGCAAGGCCCTTGTCCTCAAAACAGGGGCTTAAGAGTTTATCCAAAATGCAACCTCTTCTCCGGAGAACCTGTGACTTCAGAGACAATAGGGACTTGGACTGGCTAAAAATGCAGTAACAGCAGCAGATTTTCTTCAGATGTGTGGATTTTGTTGTAGTCTCCATGAGCCAGTGGTAAATGAAAAATGAAGTTATTTTAACAAACAGGCATGCACATGTAACCTTTGGAAGGTGGAGTCAGAAGTTTGGAGTTGACTTGCATTTTAACAGACTCAGAAATAACAACAAACTGGGGAAACTTGCATGTTTGTAAGGCTACCTGAGCAAAGCCATACAAGTCAGAAAGAGAGCCATCAAACTTAGTTATGCTGAATAATATCCCTCTATTCCCTGGATGAATAAGCCAGTCCTCACTGGAGCTATCAAGGAATACAATTCCACTGAGTTATATACAATTCTGAACTTGTTTTCTGAACATATACTTTTTAGAGGGTAGAAAGTCCATGACATTATTTTTGGCAATGCTCTTGTTTTCTATAATTCTGATAAAGCTCAGACTGTGAAATGTTTCTTCAGCTACCCCAAAGCAAGTGTTGACATTACCAAGAAGCAAGCACTGCTAAAGCAAAAGAAAGGTATATAAGGGAAAGCCTGGGCTGTAATTACATGCGATGAAATGGAAGATGCCTAGACAAACATTAAAGTGTTTCTGTTGACTTACTCTGGAACTTAGTCCTTTTGCTGAAGAACTGCTGTGGGATTTCAGGCACAAATGAGTCTCGGTGAATTGTGAGGCAAAATTTGATTTTGATTAATTATTTGGTAAGTTCTGAAAATTGCATACACACTGGGGAAGTCTCCTCATAACATGCATTTCTCTGGTTTCCATTCCTTGTCGTGCTGCTGCTGGGAATATTGAACACCTCCTGTTGTGGAATCCCTGCTCCGGGAAAAGGACGATGTCGACCGAGCACAGGCAGTGCCGAGATTTATAGAGAAGTAAAGGCAACTTCTGATATTAAGCAAAGAAAGCTGAGCTGGATAAAGAGCTTGCTTGAGTAAAACAAAGCTTTTTTTTTTCCCCCCCTCTCTTTCTTTCTTAAGCTTACAAAAAAGAAAAATGGAAAATCTGCACTGATTGCATCCAGCTGTTAAAATTTTATGATACCGAGATCCCCAGTTGTCATGACCACTTCATGTAGTTTAATATGCAGTCGTATTCTTTTCAGTTTCATTTTCTTCCCCAACTTTAGTTAATAAAACACCTTTCAGACAGCCTGTTCTTAGCAGTTATAGAGTGCCTGGTCTTCTTTTATAAAGAGGAGAAATGTGTGCGGCTTTAAGAACTAATTCATGTACACACCCCCAGGTCGTTACCTGTGGGATACCTTGGCACATGAGAAAGTTAAACTGCAACCATAATTCCCATTAACGTCAGTGAGAGCAACACTGATGCATTTCCTTGTGCGAAGGAGATGCAGGCTGAACGGCAGCAGCTCTGTTCTGATCACAGTAGAACAGTCCTGCAATAAAAAGGTCAGCCCTCTGCCCCAGCCAAGACTCCCCTTGCCAGTGGATGGCTTTGGGCTCTGGCCCAAAATTAATAAATCTCTGTGAACTCCGGAAATTCAGAGGCAAACCAACACCTCTCGAACTATTGCACATTAATTCTCTGTTCATCCGCAGCAAGCATGGGGCTTGTTATCTACATTCTTTGCACAGTTTTAGCTTGGCTTTTCTAAAGGACTTTTTTGATCCTTGATTGGCATAGATAAGATACCCAAGACAAAGGCCATGCCCACATTTTCCTCTTGTAAAGGCCTAATATTCTTATTCTGCTGTCACTCCCAGTTCCGTCCTGCCCCACCGGTGTTTGCCCACACCAGCAGCCATGCATGTGGTAGAGCGTGATTTTCTGTGCCAGGGCAGCATCAGCATTGGCATCAGTGAGGAGAAAAGATTTAGAGCTCTTTGTTTGCTGTGGCACACTGGTGTTGCTCTGGCTTGCTAGCACTGCTCCTGTATATAGCAAAAAACCTACTGTACATTAAGAATGAATCAGTAGCTCAAGAATCAGACCAGCTGATTTAATTAATCCCAGAAAAGGCATTTCAAATAAGGGAATCCAGAATTAAGATTAAGCTGCAAAGGAAATGAAATATGTTACGGGTGAGAGGTTTTTGCTGTGCTCTGGCCGGTGAATGCTTCTTTTCAAGCCTCAGCATTCTTTTGTATGAGTTTTCTGCCTTTGTGGTGTTGAAAATGGTTTGGGGAATCTATTTAATGATGCAGTTTTATGTAAAAGGTAACCACATTTACTGCACTAAATATAAAGCAGTCAGAGGAACTGAAAATAAACTGGTTTGGTTTCCTAAGAGGTAGCACTGATAAACACTTTGGTCAACCAATGCATTTTATGGACAATGTTTAAGGAAACATTAGCTTCCAACATGCTTAGCTTGAGGAAGCTTTATCTTCCCTATGCCAGTATTTATAGTCATAGTTTAATAGGAAGCTTATAATGATAACATCTTACTGCTTGTTTAATCATCTTTTAGTCAGCAAAATAGCCAAGTTAATTTGGGAGTAGGAAAGGATGTGGACACCACAGCTGGCTGTGATGGGAGCAGGGAAGCTCCTAGTGGCATCTGGCAGGGATGAGGCTGTGTGCTGTGACACTGCCCTTTGGAGAAATCTTTGAAGTGTTTCTCTGGGGCAAGTCATCGGCTTCCCTTTCCCATGCCTGTCTCTCATGTGGTACCAGGAGTAGGAAAAGCAGCTTTTTAAATTACAGAGATTTTAAAACAGAAAAAAAAAAGTGTAAAGGGAAAGGAACACTTGAGGCGTGTGGGGATGTTTTCTGGGATGGAGTTGAAGTCACATCGAGTGTGCCCCTTTATTTAATAGGGACAGCTAACCTTTTGATATAAAACCATTACCTGCCTACCTTTTCCTCTCCTTCCTGGATCCCCTTCTCTTCCCCTCTATGCATTTCACTCCCTTCTCAGTAAACTAAATAAAAAAGAGAAGAGGGGGAAAAAAAGTGGAATCGTCATGACAGCTGTCACCACCATGCAGTTCAGTCTGTGCCTCTTCTTCCCCTGTCACCATTCTCAGGCATAACCTCCATGGACCAGGGAACATCCCCAGCCTAAGGACTGCTGCAGCTCGTCTGCTTCCAGCACCGAAGGGCTGCCAAGGGTCGACATGAGTTTTGTAATTCCCAGGAGTTTGCTTTATTTGCCAGAGGCTGCTCCATTGGCACTCCCCTGGGGTCTGTATGCAATGAGTCTCCTGCATTGCTCCTAAAGGGCTTCTTTCGGGGAAACGGCTGGACTCAGCAGAGCTGGCACTGGTGGACTGTTCTGAGCTAAGTAAGTGTAGGGAAAAATTAAATTTTCCCTCCCAAGAAAAAAATTAAACAGCAGTGGCATGGTAGGAAGCAGATCCTGTCCTGAAGGGTTTGTGGTTGAAACAAGGAAAGAGGCAGAAAAAAACAGCAAGGAGAGATGCAGTGAAACTCCTGAGGTGGTGTGAGTATGGATGAGATTGGTACCCATAGAATGAAAAAGTGCAAGAAATGTCTGCAAATTATTTCATGTTTTTTCTAAAATCAGAAGTTACTGTGCATATATGAATTCCTGCACTCACTGAAGCAAAGAACAGCCCTAGACATATGGCCGCTCAGTATTAAAGACAACAAATAATGTAATTCAGCCCGCAAATGGAGGGCTCAGTCCTGCTGGATCTGAGTTCCTTTTGTGTCCTACAAAATTAGGAATTGTGGATATCAAAGAAGAAATGTTGAATACCCTCCAGGGTTGGTTCGTAACCTTATGTAAAGTCAGACTAAAAAGAAAACAACAAATTGAAATACCACTAAATTCCTCAAAACAAAGAAAACTGCATTGAAGCAACAGCCTTTCACTTTTACACCCATAAAAGCTGAAATGAGCAGGCACTGAAGTGATAAACAGTTCTCATCCTGTCACCAGTAGCAGGATATACACTCCTTAGAAATGATAGAAATTGTCTGATTTAGAAGTGTAGCTGAACAAATTAGAAATTATAGTATGAGTGGGCGTTCAGTTTATATAGCTGGAGCTCTGAGACAGAAATACAGATTATGACAGGTTAATGGGAACTGTGACATTCCCTACACATGTAAATAAACACTGAATTTGAGAACCTCTGTTTTCCCCAAGCACTAGTAAATAAAAGTATAACAGAGACCGCATGTAAAGTAACCATATGCTTATAATTATACAAACATTGTAGATCCCCTGTGTGAAATTTCACATCTTTATTGCATCTATTTTAATGTTTACAAAGTTAGCAGTAATTTTTCAGACCCAAATCTATCCTAAACAGGAAAAACCATTTCCTACACAATTTTAATTTTCTACACCAGAGCAAATGGAAGCAGAATCACTCCTGAAAACCTCTTCCCTTTCCCCTGATCTGTGTACCGCAGTTTGTTTCCCTGATGTCAGGATGTGCTTTGATGGACCAAAAATGCAGGACCAGCTTCACTCTTCATGCCCATATATTAAGTTTTAAACTGTGAGTGAGAGACAATGTGGTTCTAATCTGAGACAGTGACAAAAATGCAGAGAGCTTGCAGAGAAGCAAAGTTGCCACTGGTTTGTGGCAAAATAAAACACTGTAAAAAGCAACAGTGTGGTGCAGGGTGAGCCCTGCTCCTTCTCATGACTTTTCTTATGAAAAGACTAACTGCAAAAAGCAGGAGCAAAATGAAGAGAAATAGGAAAGTCTGTCCCATGCTGGGGGGCTGCAGAAGCCACTGCCGAGCCTGGAAGAGCCCTGTGGGACTCTGCGAGAGTGCAGATCCCTTGCAGGATGCTTGGAAAGTGAAACAACTTTCTTTGGAGGACCACAATGTGGGAGCTAGTTCAGGCTCTCCAGAAGTAACCCTCTTTATTTGGGTATGCTCCTTCGCCTCCCGTTAGTTCACATGCCATAGTTTTGGTGGTTAAAAATCTTGGTCTGCTTAGACTTTTGAGGTTTACGTTGACAGTTTGGAGATGGGACAGGCTAAAATAAATAGGTTCAGAAAAAAAAAATTATGGTTTTTCTGTATTAAGAAAAAAATTTATATATTTTGCTAATATGATAGCCCAGGATGCAGGCAGCAAGGAAGGGAGCTTGGTGCTCCATCCCAGAAAATGCTCTCAGTCAAGATCAAGGCAGCTTGGCTAGTAGGGAGGCAGGGAGAGGAGCTGGCACGTTACCCGTGAGGGAAGGTCCACCTGGGGAAGGGGACACAGCACCTGGATTAAAATACACCTACTGAAAATAAATATTCCTGCAGTATGCAGCACTGAAGACCAACCTTTCCAGGAGCACTGCAGCAAGGAAGCAGAGATACTAAAAATGTTGAATCTAAAAGCGATGGGAATTTAAGGCTTCAGAACCAGGGCCTTTGAAGGACGAGACCCATTTTCAAAGCCAAGGCTTGTGGAGGCTGGTGTTTTGCTGAAAACCAGCATATATGGACTACACGGGCAATTCAGAAAATGTTGTGCTAACTGCTGTGCGGGTAAGAATCGCTACCCACTGATTATGTGGTGTGACCACGGGCTTTTTGAAGAATTTTGTGGTGAAGGGGAAAAAAGCTCACAGTTTGAGTGGGTACTTCCTAATAAAGAATGATTTTTTTTTCACAGAAATACAAATCCTACAATAGATTGTTCATGTTAAAACAAGCCACAACCTAGATGTAAAAAAAAAAAAAACAAAACAGATTTAAAAAAGGACTGTCTACAAACTGATCAAATCTGTACTAATGCTCCTCATGCACCACAGCAATTCTTACAAAGGGCCACAAACCAGAGGAGAAATGTGTGATGCTCAGGTCTCAGTTTGACCACTCGTGCAGGGATGAATTTTAACCTCTGACACTCTTCCTCAACATCGCTGCTCATGTTACAGTTATAGCAAGAGAAATTTCATTAACCTTCCAGGTGAAAAAAATCACCTTTGATTTGGACTGATTCCTGACTTTCAAATTTACCTCCATTGATTTTTCTTTTCCCCAGAATAGCAAATTCACAGGAAGAAAAATAAGTGAAAAATGTGAAAACTGTGTGCTGGTGCAAGGAAATTAATGAAACTTGTTTTAAAATTGCATTTTTGCAGTCTCCAAATTGCTTTAGTTTGGAGAAACATCGTTGAAATAAAAAAGTTGTTACAAAATATTTATGATGCAATTATAAACTGTAATCTGGCCAACTTTTATTGTTGAGAAAACCGGAAAGGAAATAATTTTAAAAAATGTGATTCTTCTTTTCTGGTGGCTGCTATTCTTTTACTCTTTTTATTGTTGCTGCCATTATTACGCCCTTTGCTGAGCGCTGAAGGCAGGATCCCAAGTGTTTCACAGGCACTGATTCATTCTCCTGCTGCCCCACAAAGTGCCCATCCCCTCCTGCAGTTACCAGGTCCAATTCCACACAGTTTTCTCGGTGACAATCAAAACTAAAACTTCCTAAGATGGTTCTATATATTGAAGTGCCTTGTAATGACCTGACTGCGTAGCTGCATAGGGTGCCACAACTGCTGTATTTCCGCAGTTCCCTGCGCTCTGTCATTCCCTTAAGTGACTGTCTTGGCAATTGGCTGTATTGAACAATGGCATTGTCTTCCGAAATGGCAAGAGGACACCCTGAGCAATCTAACGCTGTGAGAAACTGGCAGGAAAGCAACTCTGACTGTTACTACTACCTGTGTGTGCTATCATCTGGTAAGCAATGCTGTCTTGGGGTGCTACCAGGGGGGTTGCCTGCCTCCCTCAGCCTCCACACTGCCTAAAAGGTCACCAGAGCCAGGAGAAAGCCACTCGTTGACTGCAGAGGGCTTCAAGGCAGGCCCTTGATACAAAAGTGAGAGTGAAAAGCAGCCATCAAAGTCAATTTTAGAGAAATGCATTAAAACACGCAAAAGCAGCAGGTAGAAATTAAATCAGGCTGATGGAAGTTGCTTTTAAGACCACCCAATCCTTGCAGCTTTGCATTAGTATGAAACCACCTTCCCTTGGGAGAGGAGGAGGCCAAGGGAGGAAAAAGCCGAGAACAAAGAGGGAAGAGGAGAGACAGATTGAGAGACAAAGGCAGGAAGGGAACAGACACTCTGGGAGCAGTGAAGGGACCCTGGAAACCAGCAGGGTGGGAGTGGAAAAGGATAGCTGTGCAGCAGTGGCACTGGGGACCACAAGGAGGGGATGTGGGAAGTGGGAACAATATCAGAAAAGGAAAATAGGACAATGAAATGCAGCAGGGGAGAAAGGAAAGAGCCTGGGGGTCTAGGGTTGGGTAGAAGTTGACGGAGAAGAAACTGGAGCTGGGCAGCTGATTGGAGATAGCCGGCAGGAGTGTGGAATAAGTGAATAGGGCATAAAAGGGGCAGAAGGAAACAAAAAAGTGATGATAAGGCTCTGGAACTAACTGGGTCACGGCTAGAAAAAAACAGTGAAAATGCTAAGTATCGAGCAGAAAGGATGGGAGTGGCAAAGGGGAGAAGAAATAACAAAAGTGAGACATTAGAAAAGTGAAGCCAAAGGAACAGGAGGAAGGGAGAAGGTCTCTGTGCAGAAAGCAACTGATGAAAAGGGAGGGAAATGGTCAAGAGGGTGTCTGGGAAGCCAGACGATAGGCAGGAGGAATGAAAGCACAATAAATAAAAGAGGGTGAAAAAACAGGATGGAATGATGTGGGAATTGGTTTTGCAGAACACTTGCCTCATTTCTGCACTGTCACTGATATTCTTTTGTAGCCCTGTCTCTTCACAGTTCATCCGCCAGTACCTCGCAGTACATCTATCCTACTAAAAAGAAGCCAAGGCAATGACGGGCCCCATTCTCTAATCCCAGCTATATGGTGTGTCCCACATCCACATGGTCACATGCAAATGGCCATCTAGAGACAGCCACTGGCACAAGGCATAACTTGTAACAGGCCCTGGGAACCAGCTGGGAAAGTGCTAGTTGGCATGGACCAGAAACACACCAGGGAGCTCTCTAAGCCATGTATGGAGAGTTGCAGGACAGAGTGTGAGCTCCTGTCTCAGAATTATATTTTTTCCTGTCAGAGATGCAGCCTGGATCACTTGGAACCTGAGTCCTTCACTTGCTTTGAATGTTCCCCTCATGTTCTTCATCTCCACTAGCATCTCTCCCTAGGAGCTGGGGAGAACAGTGGGACTGAGGACCCTATGGGCAAACCGGGACCTGCCAAGTTAGATGTCCGTTCCATATGCCCTGTCAGGGTCTGCCTCATCTCTGTGATGCTGTGTTGCACTGGGAGTGGTGCCAAAAGTCCAGGCATGAGTCTTTCCTTCTTGGTGGAAAATGAGAACAGGAAAGAAAAAGACAAGAAAGTCCAATGTATGACAGCAGTTAATGAAGGAGCACCGTCAGAGATCTCAGATTCAATGTGGGGTGAAAGCCAGATTCCCTTTATTTACTATGGACCAAGCCTTCACAGCTAAACACAGGTGACCTCTTGCTGGAATGAGAGGAAAATCCACCAGTGGCAGAGATGGCACAGATAGGAGAGGCAGGAAGAACTGGGTGATGGGAGAGGAGAGGAGAGGAGAGGAGAGGAGAGGAGAGGAGAGGAGAGGAGAGGACAGGACAGGACAGGACAGGACAGGACAGGACAGGACAGGACAGGACAGGACAGGACAGGGCAAGAGCTCAGCATAGGGCAAAGAAAAGCCACATTTGGAAGTGATGGGCGGTGCTTTGTGGCTGCCTGCCTTAGTGCCTTAGTTCAGACAGGAGGATCAGAAGGTGAAGAGGAAGTAAGTAGTGATCAGGACAGGTAGGGTAATGCAAGTGTGTTGCCATGGCTTTGAACCCTGTACAGGTGCATGACTGAAAACACTGGAGAGCTGGCACCAGTCTTATGCTGAAGGATGCACCTCTGAAAAGCCAAATGAAAAGGGGTCAGTGAATACTTGAATCTTTGTGCTTGCACTCCACTGCTGTCTTCTGCATGATCAGTGCAAGGCAAATCTGTGCCCTGATTTGAGGAGTCTTTCCTGCCTGCTCCAGGCTGTCCTGATTATCTTGACAGCGCTGCCTGCCCGGTAGAGCCCAGCACCGCTTTTTCCCAGCCCCCAGCCTGGCACTGTGCTCTTTTTGTACTGGTCCCCTCTTGGTGTCTGATTTGCAAATGTTGAGACAAGGAAAATAACCCCTGGCTCTTCCTACACTTTCCCTTCCTTCTCTGATGGGTGGCAGGGCCTCCCTCAAGGCTGCTCACTAGATGGGCCCTGGCACATCCCAAGGTGAGATCCTCACTTTCCACCAAATTCTCCTTCTTGAAAGACCCCTGCTTTGTGCCAAGTTGCCGGGCACACAGCCACGGGAATACAGAGACCTCAAGTAAAATCACTGACATCGCACCAGTCTGCCCACACCCAAAACGGAAGCACCTGCGAGGCACCTGAACAGACGAAAGCAGCAGTTGGGTCCATGAAAAGAGGTACCCGAGGGGTGGCAGCAAGATGCACAGCATCTCTCCCCGGCCCTCACGTCCACTTCCCGCGTGGAGTCCACAGCGACGAGGGAGCAAAGCGACCCTCAGGCACCCGACCACGGCGCGTCCCGCCCCGCCGCGGACCGCCCCGCGGGGGCGGGCTGGGTGCCCCCACAGGGCGGTCCGCGGTGGGGCGGTACCCACGGGGCGGGGCGGGCTGCTGCGGGCCGAGCCCGGCCGGGTGCAGTCCCCGCTCCGCGCCACGCTGCCGCGCAGTCCCCGCGCCGCTCCGTGGGCCGCCGGAGCCGCCCGTCGGGCCGCCCTCCTCTCCCTCCCCACCGCCGCCGCCTCTCGCTATGAATGCACGCCGGGCCCTGCTCTCCGCCGCCTTGCTCGCCAGTCTCCTC
The DNA here is from genome assembly GCA_013396735.1 of Grallaria varia. Classification (NCBI taxonomy): domain Eukaryota; kingdom Metazoa; phylum Chordata; class Aves; order Passeriformes; family Formicariidae; genus Grallaria; species Grallaria varia. The sequence continues at coordinate 457,072 of VWZG01002899.1, read as the reverse complement.
TGGGATTTACCTTGCTGCCTCCCGGCTTCCCTCCCCGCCGCCTCGGAGCTCGCCGCCTCCTCCAAAGGTGGTCGCAGCCGCAGAGTGCCGCGATCCCCACGGGAGAGCCGCCCGCGGCAAGGGGGACACGCCGCCGCCCGGGCGCTCCCACGAGCGGAACCCCACGAGTACATGTTGTCTCTGTTCAGGACTTACTCCATCGCGGAGAAACTGGGCATCAACGCCAGCTTTTTTCAGTCGTCCAAATCCGCCAACACCATCACTAGTTTTGTAGACAGAGGACAAGGTAAGTTCTGGCTCCCTCCACGCCCCTCCCCGTCCCCCCGGGGCTGCGGGCGCCCCTTCTCGCGGCGTTCGGCGATGCCGAGCTGCCGTCCCGCGGAGCCCGGTGCTGGGCGAGTCGGGGAGCCCGCTGCAGTGGTCACCGGCGCTGCTCTTCCCCGCCCCGGTATTGCAGAAAAGTGCAGATCTTTCGGTAAACTGGGAGTCGCGTTGTTTTATTTTAAAGGCAACGGTACCGTGGCAGCCCTGAGCGCTGCTTGCGAGAAACACGCGTGTTCCTCCTCGAATCGTTACGAGGTGGTGGGAAACAAATCCCAACTTTGCAGGCGCACTTTGAGTGTAAATTCAGCCTTGGGAACGAACAAACAAACAAACAAAAAGTTAGTATCGCTCTTCTGATTTTTTTCCACCCGTCGGAGAAAGGGTTGCTCTTAATGCCTCGGCTGCATGGCAAAAAAGAAAGTTCAGACTGGCAGAGGGCAAACATCTGCTTCCTGAGGCTGCTTTCGCCTCGGGTCGCTTTATCGGGGTTACCTGGAAGAGCCCCGGCCCCGTCAGAGAGCGCTGGGGCTGGGACCCGCCGGGTCCGACTGGGACCCCGGGGCTCAGTGCGGGGCGTCCGGGCTTGTTGTCTGCTCCGGGGCAGCATCCTCTGAGCCTGGTGTGTATGGGGCTAATTCTCACCCATTCCCGGCCCGGGACTGGCAGCGGGGGCCACTCCCCCGGGCCCTCGGCTGTCTCCCCGGAGGAGAGGGAGGGACGTGGAGCCGCGGCCGGCCGGGCCCCAGGCCTTGCCCCCGGTCTCCCCAAGCAATATCGGTGCCGCGGGGCTCCCGGGACCCCTCCGTGACCAGCAGCCCTGGCCGCCGGGGCGCTCGTACTGGGGCAGCTGCTGCAGGTTTCTCGTCGATCCAGAGTAAAATTTCTCTTCCATAAAAACACCTCTTTTTTTTTCTTCTTCTTTTCGTTGCCCTGATTGTGAGCCATTAAGAACAGACTAATTAACAGGTTCTTAATGAAGGCTGTGCTTTCGTTCTTCCCCCTCTCCCAGAGCTGAAGACCCTCCCTCCGTCCGCGCCCCCCGGGGCGCTCGTGTACCTGCCGGCGGCTGGCAGCGCCGTCCCGCTGCTGCCCGGAGCCGGGGCAGCTGGCCGCCCTCCCACCGCGTCCTAGCCGGTTTAGGGCAAAACGCAGCACCGGGAAAACGGCACGGCTCCCTGGAGCTACAGGAGCCGATCGCCCCTCAAACAGAACCGAGCCCAAACTGACCCTCTCCTCCGCCTTCCCGAGCCGGAAGCCTCTCCCCGCCCACGGCACCCAAGCCTCAGCCCCTTGCCCCATCGCTACCCCCAGCTCGAGGGGGTTCTTTCCCGAGGACGGAGCTCGGCGGGGCTCTTCGCCTCCCGCCCAGTGCCCGTCGAGCCGCTCTGGACCCGGGAGGGTGCGTGGAAGCGCCCACATTGTGTGCCCCTCACGGTCGGAAGAGCGCAGGGTTTTCTAGGGGAGAGGAGACATGAGCTTTGCTTTCTGCCTTCGCCTGATGGGGGCTGCTTTCTTCTTCGCTGTTAAAAGCGGGGGTGGGGGGAAGAGGACTCGCTTTCTAGAAATACGGTTTCGAAAATTCAGCCGTCAGGAGGAAGCTGGCCCGCTCTCCCTGGCGGAGAGGAAACGGGGTTCTAAGTCTGCGAGCTGCAGGAAATGGAGCCGCGCTCGAGATCATCTTATTCTTGATAGCCAGAAGAAAGACAGTTAATTTAACAAATTTAGCTCATCTCGCTGCATGTGAGATTCTACTCCGGGGGAAGTGATTTGCTAACAGAAGTCCTGGTTTGATTAAGGAAAAGCCTCACTTTTCCCCATTGATTTTGATTTGATGTGTCACAGGCTGTGACCTTCTGCTGGACCTTCTGAGGGTTGCTTAGCATCAAGCCACTGATTGGAGTATTTCAACTCAGTGATCTAATTGAGTGTTCATGTCATAACATATCAAATATTGTCTAGTCTCCCATAATGAAGTGGACCAGCCAATGGCACATCACCAAAAATCTTCAAGAGAGCTTCCGTTCCTCTGAAGTGGTAGCTATTTTACTGCCCACCTCCCCGTGGGCTCCTAGCCCAGTTAATTGGCGAGCTGGAGTTATGCTGATGGTGAACAGCCTTTGCCCAGAGAAAACGGGAAAGGGGGGCAGAGTTTCCGTCAATTCATTTGCAGACAATATAGCCGCCCAAATTGACCCAATTAGATGGACTCCTCTTTACCTAAGCGGCAGCTCCGGGGGGAGACGACGGTAGCCGTCCCACCTGCCGCACGCCATCCTTCCTGGCAGCATTTCGGGGGGACAGCAGCCCGAAGAGGAGCGCGGGGCAACTTTTAGTCTTGCCGGGAAATACCCTTCCCGTACGTTGTGAGCTGTTGTGCCTGCGTGTCCATGAGAGGGTCTGGAGGGGCAGGCAGCTCGGCGGCCGGCTCTGACAGGCAGCAGCCCCCAGACGCAGCAGTCCCAAGCTCGCCCGTCCCACCGCCCTCCGAGGCTTCGGTGCGGACACTGACAACCTCTTCCCTTCGCCTCTTGTTTCTTCCCTTCCCGCTTGAAGCTAATAAGATCGTTTTCAGGGTAGCTCGAGAGGGAGTAAAGCCACACTACTGCGTAATATACATATAACTTTTTTTCACCCCCCCCAGCGGTAGAAAAAGAGCGCAGAAAAGGGGGAAAGGGTTTGCGATTCTCCCCTCTCCACCCCCCTCCCGCCCCCTACTCGCTCCCCCTTGTTACGGTCGCAAGATCAGACAGGACTTAGCTGAATGTAGGAAAATTACTGTTGGCACATGAAGTAACTCATTAAAACGCAGATGGTGCTCTCACTGGCCTCAGGACCCCCAGCATTGGAGCTCCACAGTAAGGCGGGACAATTAGGAGCTGCAAGAACTCCACCAGGCAGACTGAAAAAAAAAAAAAAAAAAAAAAAAAAAAAAGAGAAGAGGGGGGGGGGGGGGGGG
>VWZG01002899.1:353534-453564 GCA_013396735.1 Grallaria varia | reverse complement strand
CTCCTCTTTACCTAAGCGGCAGCTCCGGGGGGAGACGACGGTAGCCGTCCCACCTGCCGCACGCCATCCTTCCTGGCAGCATTTCGGGGGGACAGCAGCCCGAAGAGGAGCGCGGGGCAACTTTTAGTCTTGCCGGGAAATACCCTTCCCGTACGTTGTGAGCTGTTGTGCCTGCGTGTCCATGAGAGGGTCTGGAGGGGCAGGCAGCTCGGCGGCCGGCTCTGACAGGCAGCAGCCCCCAGACGCAGCAGTCCCAAGCTCGCCCGTCCCACCGCCCTCCGAGGCTTCGGTGCGGACACTGACAACCTCTTCCCTTCGCCTCTTGTTTCTTCCCTTCCCGCTTGAAGCTAATAAGATCGTTTTCAGGGTAGCTCGAGAGGGAGTAAAGCCACACTACTGCGTAATATACATATAACTTTTTTTCACCCCCCCCAGCGGTAGAAAAAGAGCGCAGAAAAGGGGGAAAGGGTTTGCGATTCTCCCCTCTCCACCCCCCTCCCGCCCCCTACTCGCTCCCCCTTGTTACGGTCGCAAGATCAGACAGGACTTAGCTGAATGTAGGAAAATTACTGTTGGCACATGAAGTAACTCATTAAAACGCAGATGGTGCTCTCACTGGCCTCAGGACCCCCAGCATTGGAGCTCCACAGTAAGGCGGGACAATTAGGAGCTGCAAGAACTCCACCAGNAATAGAGAGGACAAAAAACCCCACCAAGCGAAAAAAAAAAAAAAAAAAAAAAAAAAAAAAAGGAGAGAGGAGCGGGAGGGAGTTGGAGAAGGGAGCTATAAACAAGCAATTCCACAGCTAGCTAGCAAGAAACGCGGCACGACTCGGAACAAACCGAAAACAAAAAAAAGAGATAGCCGGGGTGAAAGGAAGCACGGGTTTCGAAGGGACCTCCTGTGGGAAGGGAGTGCCACAAGGGCCGGCTGCCGTGGGTGCCCCTCGCCTCTCCCATTTGTGTCTGCAGAGCTGCCCGCAGCCCTGGGACCGCAGCCGAGCTCCCGCGTACGAAATACTGAGCTCCGCTTCTAAGGGGCAGGCAAATAGAATTCGGTCGAGATCGTCTCCTTTTCCTTCCCCGTTTCTTTGTGCAGTTTCGCGTTCCAGTTGGGAGGCAGCTGATTTGGATGGGCAAGAGTCCGACCACCGTTATTTTGTTCTTGCCAGGAGGGTCGGGAGGGGTTTGAGTAGAAGGGCAGGACAGAAGGGAGATCCCGTGTATAGAAACTGGAAATGGCCCGGCTGTGCATGTGGCAGAAGAAAAGAGTGTAAATCCCGCTTGAAGTTCATCTAGTGCAACATACTTATGCAAAACAGCGGGTTTCTGGGTGGACCGAAAGCTGCAATGTAGTGTAATCCGTGCAGCGCCTTTGCCCAGGCAGTGTTGTCGTTGGCAGAAGGAAAATGAAAAATAAGCAGGGAAGTATTTTAATGGGGAAGGAGGGAATTCACAACTGTTAATTATTTGGTGACCTTGTATTCGATTTGTTTGAGCCCCTTATAAAAACACTAATGCAGACCAGACGGCCGGAGTGCGGCAGCCGCTCCTCATCCTCGCCGCGCTCCCGGGGAAGGAGCGAACAGCCCGGCCCGGCCCGGCCGCGGGGCCTCGGCGCCCGCGGAGGCGGCGGTGCGGGGACAGGCGAGGAGCGGGCGGCGGCCCCGCGCTGCCCGCGCCGGAGGGGTGTTCCGGGGGTCGGTGTTGTACTTCCCGCGCTGCAGGGGCTGCGGGAGGGAGCGGAGCGCGGAGTCAGGGCACAGGCGGAGCGCAGCGTCCCCTCGACAGCCGCGGCTGTACCGCTCGCCTCTTCCCAGTAAAATCAGGGCTGTCGGCGGGGAAGTGTTTTTTTATTTATCTTTCGTTTGTTTGTTGTTTCTCGCAAGGGCGCGGGGGCTGGCGCAGGCAGCGCCGCGGGACCGGGAGTGCGGTGCGGGGGAGCAGCGCGCACCGGCCCTGGGAGCCCCGCGGCTCAGGTAGTTCGGCGGGGCCGTGCGCGGGCGCGGAGCCGCTCTGCTAACGGGAACGAGGAATTAACGCCTATCAGACCATTCCGATGGCTTATTTCGGACCCGGTCCTGATTTTTTTAAAGACTGTTTAAATCCAGAAACCCTCGTGCGGGGCTTGCTAAGAGGCTGCGTTTGACTGAACTTTTTTGTTTGTTTGTTTGGGGGTGGTGGAGGGATGAGGGATCGAGCTCTTCGCCTCGGCGCTGTGTAGTTTCCAATGCCCACGGGGACGTGCCTTGCCGCAGCTGCGCTGGCCCCGACCGGGAGACGAGCGGCCCGCGGGGATTAAAACCGGCGCAGTCCTGGGTCACCCGGCTCTGGGCACGGCAGGGGGGCGCCTCGCCCCCTCCTTTACCTCCTCGCCTCGTAGTAGGAAAAAACTCAAAACAGCCGATCGGAGAAATCCTCCCTTCCTTGCAATTTTGGGAGAGGCTGGATCTGAGTTTGCGAGTCTTCCCGTGCCTGAAGTCTGATTTATGAGCGAAAGGGGACGTTTCAGTCCTAGCTAGCTGTGGCCAGATCTGTATGCTCTGTTGCTGTATCCCGGCGCTTCCACATACATGGCTCAGAAATATCCTCCGAAGCGTCCCCTCCCTCCATTTCTTAGATCCGAGCGCTGGGAATATTCAGTCCGATTTTCTCAACGCGAATAATTTCGGAGGAATCATTTCTCCTCCATCGAAGTATTTTGGGTAGCATAACCGCCGCAAACGGGGAGAGGGAAGGGTCCTCGCTTAAGGTCTGTTACACCAGGTAGAAACTCCCCAAGGAAGCTCCTCTCCGCCTCGGCGCATCTCGTGGGACGATGCCAACAGCCGAGGAGCCCGGAGGCCTGCGGGATGTCCCGCGGGTGTTGCGGCGGTGCCTCTGTGCCCGAGGGTCGATCGTCCCTCGTGGGAAGCGGGAAAGCGGCGCCGAGTGGGGGAGTTGGGCGAGGTCAGGCAGCCTTCCCGGAGCAGGTACGGTACAGCGGTGATCAAAGGTACATCACAACCAGGTGCCTCCCCACTCCGAGGAGAAACAACAACAAACCAAAAAAAAAGGAAACAGCTCTCCATCAGCTAGCTGGGATTTTGGCAGGACTGGGAATTCCTCCGAGGAAGGTGTGGTCTTTCTCGGTTACTCGACAGCGAAACGAACGATACATTTAAATCTAATCACTCTGTAATAAAAACCCACGGCGACACAGGCGCTGGGAGAGGCGGAATTGAAACCCGGAGAGATACCACACATGGAGAGTCAGCCCCTTTTTTCGACAGCTTGGGTAGTGCTCCGAAAGAAATACCTGTCAGCCTTGCGACTCTGCAGACAACGTGTGGGCAGACCTTTGCAATTAGGGACAATTTATGTTTTAATTTCCAGATTATTGTTGTGTGAGTGCCTGCAAAGTGTCTTTAAACTGCAAATGTGCTTTTGGTTTGCGAGTTTAAATATGGCTTGAAAGAGAATTTGGGAATGGGAAAATTCTTCTTGAATGTGGTTTGGGTATAATTTGCAGTGATGTAAAGTTAAGATCTGAGCCCTGATGAATTGGCTGTGAGCCCAGTACCTGATCTGCCATGAAAAGGAAAACTTTGTGTAGCGTTCGTTAACCCCCGTCTCGCCTCAAAGCCCCGGCTGCGGCGAGAAAGCGACCCAGGAAGCGGGAGAGGCTTCACACAGGGAGTTGAGGGAAACGTTCCAGCCCAGTCATTCATTTAACCTCAGAGATGCTAAAACCGCACCCACCGCACCGCGGAGAAAAGCGTGGGAGAAGGCGGGCGGGGACCCGGTGCAGCGACCCCGGCCCGGCCCGGCCCGCCCGTGGGAGCACCGGGCACGCCGCTGCCTGGGCGCCTCGGGAAGGGCAGAGCGGTCTAGAGCTGCTCTCTTCTCCCACCACTGACACATCCCTAAATTCCAGATAGACCTACTCCCTCCTTCTGTCCCTCCTTCCCACTCCCAGTATTTTATTTTCGCTCGAAAAAAATAAACTACGGAGAGTCGCAATAGAACTATTACATTAATCTGCATTAACGTTACAAATATAAACACACTTCTCCAGTGCATTTTCTGCAATGTGGCTTTCCCCAGCTCAGCTGGACGTGAGATGACTTTGCAGCTCTCAGCAAGTATTTCAGTAACGGGAATAGCGCTAATGACAGCCTCAACTAGCCTGAGAATAAGGCAGATCTCGAGTAGGCTGTTAGGAACTCCGGATTACACACCATTCGCTCCTTGGCTTTAAAGGAAAACTGAAGAAAACAAGTTCCGACCCGTGCGTACTCCTCACAGGGAGAAAAAGGGACAGCCAGCATGTCCCCACGCCGTGTCTGCTGCCGCTCTTTGTGTGCTGGGAAGACGGCGTCTTCGCTGGAACAAAGGCTCCTCAACCTAGACCCGTCTTTCCCCGTTTTGTGGAGGCTCCGGAGGTCCCGCTTTCCCTCCCCGCCCTCCGCTGCTTTTCCCACCCTCTTGACTGTGCTGGGAGCGAGCCAGTACTGGTTTAGGATTATGTATTCATCTGGAATTATTAGGTTACAAGAGTGAATAAATAGCGTTTATCTGATCGGATTCAAAGCTGCTCATTTGAAATAACCGGCAGCCCTGCCCCTTTCGGAGAGAGGCGCGGGAACCAGCAGCTGCATGAGCCAGCGGGACTTTTCCAGCACAGTTAGTGCTGCCGAAACCCGCTTGACAGGGGGCACATTTCTCTGATATTCGGCTGTGCCATGCCACCGATCCAGCCGGAGCAGCCGTGCAACGCTTTCAAGCCCCGCCAAACTGGAGTTTCAAAGGATGCTGTTGGGGAGTGCACGCCCTGACAAGACTTTTGACACCCGCAGCACCAGAGCTGGCTTCCCGTCGCACCGTCGTATGACAGGGGTCTGCAGACCCTTTTAAACCCGTTTTCAGCATTGGGGACACGCGGGGAATTCAGTCTCTTCCCGCTTTCCTCCGATGTCACCCCCAACGGGACCATTCCCCGCACCGTGGCCGGCCACCTGCATGAGGGTTCCTCGGGAAGGGGACGGGGGGCGGGCGCTGTTACCTCCATGTTCTTCATCCCCCGGGAAGTGTTGCCCTTTCCCCGAAAGCTCGGTCTGCCGGGCAGTACTGCTCTGCTCCTGCACCTCGGCAGGGATGCAGGGGGACCCCAGGACCGTGACATCGGCCAAGAGCAGGACAGGGGAGTGTCCAGAGGGACAGCGGGCTGCAGGCAGCACTCTCCTCACCCCCATCCCATTGCGAAAGGAGTACGAAAAAAAGAGCGCGTATCTCCCTTTGAAACTAAGCGTGACACCCCCCTCTCCATCCCCTAAGCAAAAAGAGCCGTTAAAAGCAGATCTGTGCCCAGGCCCGGCTCTGCCCAGCCCGCAAAGCCAGGCGTAGGGGCAGTGGAATGCATTGATCTGGTTTCCTCGACAGTCGTTGGAGCCCATGAAGGAAGGTCTAAGGCAGCTCGGCAGGACCAGGAGATCCGTCTGTGCCCAGTCGGATGGCCAGGCGTCTGACAGATGCTGGATGCAGAAAAAAACCAAAGACAACGAGGAGAAGGAGAAGCAGGAAGGGAACCTGCGCTTTCTTACCCGAGGGATCCACATCCCCTTCTGTCTGAAGCTCCCATTCCTGCAAAGGACCTCCTTGAAGGAGAGAGAAATGGTCCCGGAGATCTGAACTGCCGGACCTCCTCACTCAACCCAAGTTCACCTCAACTCTCGGCGCCGGCGGCCCAAGTCTGCGAAGGGGGGAACTACTCCCCCTTCCCGGCTCAAATCCACAAGCGACTCATGGACCAAATTCTGCTCCCCACTTGCAGCGCTGACGCAACCGTCCAGCGCCTCTAGGCAGCTCCCGATGGATTTCACTTTTCTTTTCAGCAGCCCGATAGAGCAGCTGTTGTCGTCACCTGGACTATGACGACACTTTTCGGGCTCTGTGCGTACTTTGTGCCGTCTCCTCCCGCCCCGCCCCGAGCGGGATGCGCGGCCGGCCAGGCGGCCTCTTGCCCCTCGCTGCGTAAGGAGCAACCCAGCGGCGAGGAAACAGCCGAGCCTGAAGGGGGAGACGGCGGCGGCAAGGGCGCGGAAGGCCTGGGTTCAAATTCCCCGGGATGCCTGAAGGGCCTGACCGGTCTCTGGACCGCTCCCGCCGGCGCGCAGACCCGTGGAGACGGGGAGGCTCCGACCCTCGAGTTCCCTCTTCCCCTGACCCCCCGTGCCACGCAGGGCGAGGCGGGGGCCGCGGCCGTGCTCTGACCGCCTGGCCCCGGGGGCAGCGCAGGTGTGCGGGGCCCGGCGAGCTCCCGGCTCCTGGGTGGATCCTGGGATGCCGTGCGGGTGCGCGGCGCGGGCTGCAGGCGGCGGGGCCGCCCATGGCGGATCCCCGCGGGGCGGGGGGACGCGCTCGGCTGGCAGGCAGGCTTCGCCGTAGGGTCCCGCGGCCTGGCTGCTGGGCAGGTCTTTCCCCCATCAATTCCCGCTGTCCCTGCTGTGCTCCACGCTCCATCTCCTTGCTGACGTCTAGGGGAACACGCAGCGACACAGGGCGACTGTCGAGTATGCTAATCCGCACTGATTAACTGCACGTTAATCCGCATCGATTTTTACATTACCGTGGCTCGTCTGAACATCTTGGTTTGCATAAATCATCACCTTATTCCTCCTGCCCCCCAGGATGTTCCCCCGAGGCCTGTCAGGTAGAGCCGCGGTTGTGAAACATACTGATTATGCATCGCAATGACCTCTGATATCGATAAATAACAGGCGGGTATATATTTCTTTGTTCTCTGTTTCTACGTTTGGAGCGGGCTGAGTTTGGAAAAGCGGCGAGGGGCTGCTGAACAGAGGCTCCAGTGACATTTTTACAATAGAAATCTACACAAGCTTTACTAGCTTCTGGGGAAACACAGGGGCTTTGGGAATTTTTGTATTTGCTGAGTTGTAAACATTTTATTGGAAAGCAGCTCAGGGGATTCTGGTTTGCTTTCTGCGATGCACTTTGTACACCGATGTGTCAAAAAAGAAGTCCAGGTTTTTCTCTTAGAGGAGAATAGATACGTGTGTATGTATACACACGGGTGTGCGTAATGGACATGAGCACGGCAACGTTGCCAGTCTCACCGTGCTGGTGGGACTGACAGGCAGAGGATGTGCGTGGAGCAGGATCTGCCTCTGGTCCTGGAGAGCGGTCTCCTGTCTGGGGCGGGTCCTTTGATATTCTTTGTCCTCCTTCTCCTCTCCCTGCCCTCCCCTGGTCCCGGTCCGGCTGGAGGGCGGGGGCGAGGCGGGCAGGAGCGGCCCCGGCCGGGCAAGCCGGCGATGCTGGCTGCCCTTCCCCGCCTCGGAGACCTCTCGGCAGATCCCCCCCGAGCGCAACTGACTGTAATTATTTTTATCTCGCAGACGATCTCTCGCCCGCTCCCTTGAGGCGGCAGCAGTATGTGTTTGATGTGTCGACCCTCTCGGAGACGGAGGAGCTCGTGGGGGCCGAGCTGCGGCTCTTCCNCCGCCCCGCCGCACCTGCAGCTCTCCGCCTGCCTCTCGCCGTGGCCCCTGGACTCCCACGCCCTGGACACGCGGGCGGCGCCGGCCGCCGGCTGGGAGGTGTTCGACGTGCGGCAGGGCCTGCGGGAGCAGCGGCCCTGGAAGAGGCTGTGCCTGGAACTGCGGGCCTCGGCGGACCGCNCGGCGCCAGCGCCGCACCGCCTTCGCCAGCCGGCACGGCAAGCGGCACGGCAAGAAGTCCCGTCTGCGCTGCAGCAAGAAGCCGCTGCACGTCAACTTCAAGGAGCTGGGCTGGGACGACTGGATCATCGCCCCGCTGGAGTACGAGGCCCACCACTGCGAGGGGGTCTGCGACTTCCCGCTGCGCTCCCACCTGGAGCCCACGAATCACGCCATCATCCAGACCCTCATGAACTCCATGGATCCCGGCTCCACGCCGCCCAGCTGCTGTGTCCCCACCAAACTGACTCCCATCAGCATCCTCTACATCGACGCCGGCAACAACGTGGTGTACAAGCAGTACGAGGACATGGTGGTGGAGTCCTGCGGCTGCAGGTAGCGGGCGGGACGCCCCTGGGCGGCAGCCGAGTGTGCGGGTGGCGGAGGTGCAGCGGCGAGCGGGACCCCCGCCCCGCGCCCGCCCGAGCGCGGCTGGGGCGGAGGGGAGCGGCGGAGGGGACCGCGCTGGGGTCCGCGGCGGGGAAGGGCGTGCGGGCCGGGCAGGCGGCGAGGCCCCCGCCCGGTCCCTTCCCCGCTGCCCTCTCCTCCCCCTGCGTTTATCTGGCGATCTATCCTCCTCCCTCTAAAGGTGAAGGCAATTTACCAAGTACAAAAAGAGTCGGGGGAGGGAGAGGGAGCAGACTGATCCCTCTCTCTGAAGTTGCTCTGAAGAGGGCTGTTTCATTTCTGCCCTCTCTCTTTCACATTCCTGCAAGCTCACCAGCCAGAAATAGCCTACGGCCCCCACCCCCCAAGGGGGAAAAAAAGAGAAAAGGAGAGGAAAAAAAAAAAAAGAAAAAAAGAGGCTTGCTTAAGATTGTAATTACCAGCTAGGTTTCATTTTAAGACAGCAAAGAAAAACTGTGAAGAGCGAAGTGTTACAGAAAGCACAATCGGGGTGGATTGGAAAGAAAACTTCGGATCTCACGAACAGTGCAAGGATGCCATTGCCAGGTCTCTGGGTAGCGCTGGCTCGGCAGCTTTCACAACTTGCAGCAGTATTATACCCAAATGTTGTGCTGGAAAAGGCCTTTTATGTAAGATTTCTGTTTCTTTCCCACCTTTGGTCTCAGCTGTGGCTTCACTTGAGGAAAGTGCACTTCGAAACATGCCTAGCCCTTTCTTAATGTAACTTTTACGTTCATAGTTTCAGGCTTTTCCCCACTGATTTCTAGAATTGTTGGCTTATCTGGTTTTGCAGAGCTACAAACCCGTGGAAAAAAAAAAAATAAGAGAAGAGAATAATAATATAAAATGCTAATAAAAAGACTCGACCAGGAGCATTAATTTAAAATGCACATTTTGCTTTGGATGCACTGTTGTTCATATAAAAGTTGTAAATATTTGTTTATTTAAACAGACTGAAAAGTGCAAAATGGAGATGAACAACATGCATTTCTTTTTTAATGTACAAAACATGATATGCACTCGAAATGTTATAATTTCTAATATTTTTAAAAGTTTATATTTGAGTTGTACAGAATTAAGCATTAATCAAATATTTCATCCTTACTTAACATTATCATTTCCTTAAGATATTATTACAAGATTTAAATTCTGTGCTAATAATGGAGAAAAAAAATTTTTTTACTGTCTACCTCACTATAATGCAAGTATTTACAACTCTAAAGTTATCTGAGGTAAATTAATATTCAGAACATTTTTACAATACACTTTTACTGGACGATACTACAACTATTATTGTACTATTAAACTTTTTTTTTTCCAAAAAGTCAGCTTGCTTTTATATGTTCTATTATTTGATTAAGTAATTCTGAGTTCTCAAGTAAACATTGGCTCTAGTTCTAAAATGCTGCACAGTTGAATTGGAGCAAGTGCCACTTGAAGACGTACCTAAAGCCATTCCTCCTGTCTGAAGATTTTTTGTATTCACAAGATCTTTAGTTTTGTCGTTTGTATATGCCAGTGGCATGAAGCTGCATTATGTTTTTATGCATTTTATGCAATGATTATTGTAAGTGGGAGAATGCATTAAGGGGAAAAATTCAGGCAAACGTTTGTAAATCTCATCTGTACTGGGGGACATTAATATACACTGTATGATGATAATGATGAGCAAAAGACAATGAATGTTTTATAAATTATATTTATTTTGATGCAATGGGTAATATATTTATTAAATATTTCCTGAATATCTCTTAGATAATGAAGAACTATTCAATGAGTAGCTGTTTCAGTAAGAGAAGGATTTCCCTCCTCTCTCAGTGATGCATGTGGAGAAGGTGGTGCAGGCTGCGTGGGGGCTGTGAGCCCCACTCTCAGAGAAAAAAAAACAAAACACCCTCATCTTATATGCAGAAGGACTGAAAGAGCTGCCCACCTTGTGGAATGTGTTTGAAAACAAGGTTCCTTTCATGGAAAGTGGAACTTTTTTACCATATCACAAGATCTGATCCCACACGTTTTTCTCTGACTAGCTTTCACTCCCTTGGACTGGAGCTTGAACAAAGGAGTGCAGAATCGGGCCCGAGTGTTTGAATAGCAGCAGCTAAGAGACCTGTAGAAGACTCTTGCCTTAGAGTTGGTACAACTGCCAGAGAAATATTGCTTTCTGGTACTTGATAGTGTTTCAAGCTTATGACTATTAGTAGATTTGGTAATTGCAGCTTTAAAAAGAGGGTTCATTTTAATGCCAGATTCACCGTGTGTGGCTCTGACTGGTGTGAACTTTGGTTGTGGTTCTGACCATACCAGTTCAAGTCCTCTCCTGTGGCTCAGGCCCAACAGGCTGCAATATACTCTCTGAGGAAAGGTAATCAAGATATGTAAGACATTGTTAACGGGAAATGAGCATGATGTAAAAATCTGAAATTTTACAAAATTCCCAGCCAGAGAAGGCTGAATGAATCATCTCATTATTTTGCTGTCTATTGAACAAATGAATTATTGTGCGTACAGACAATGCTTTGGCTAAAAACGTACACTGAGATTTTCAGTGCAATTTCCTCTCCCTGTAAAACCCTATATTGCTTCTGTTGCAAACCTGTTTGGTGGCAAACAGTGCTGTCACTGAGTTGTCCTTTCTGCTCCACCTCAGATGCGGCTTTGTGGTGTTTCATCAGACAGTTAAACTGTAGGAGGCCTCAGAAATCTCCCATCGAAGGAAGTCGTCAAAGAGGCAGCATTTTGCTGTCTTGAATGTACAATGTAGTGCAGTTTGTACCTTCTCCTACGTGAGCTGAATTTTTGGTGACATCTGTAATGGCTAGAAAAGGTTTGAATGTCCTTTGCCTCAAATATCTATGCTTGGTAACCTGCATGGGAAGTGAGAGAACCTGAAAAAAGGCCAAAGTATTTAGAGACTGCAATATCTGTTTTGGAGGCACACCTTTTGGGTTTTATTTACTGAAAGAGAGAAAACACTGGCCTTTTTGAGCATGTGCTCTGGATGCTATAGGTAAAACAGCGCTATCTGAGCCCATTTTGGCAAGTCTGCTATTCGTAAAGATGGGGTCTCCCCCTCACTTTTTTTAGGCCTGCAATATTCTTTTGCACAAATCTGAGGAGGAACAATATGGTGCTGAGGAGGAGAAGTGAAAAGACACAGAAAGGGCTGATCGATGGTTTTCCTTCCTTGCACCTCCCTTCTTCTTTCCTACCCTCCCCCCAAGAGATAGCCAGTAAATTGAACAAAAAATACCAGTAATCATTTTTTCAGTTTTTACCACAAATACTGCAAGCCCTTGTTACAGAGAAATCCAAATATGGAAATGCAGTGCAGTGGATGTACAGCTCAGATCTCGTTGTCCTGCCAAAGTAATAGAAGTTTCTTTTTCATTTCTTAACTCCCCGTGCTCAAAATCACATTTAAAAAGGGGAAATTATTTCTTTTATTATGTTGCTGGCCAGAAGAGGGAGCAGAATCTATGAAATAGTGGGAATAGACACCAATGGACAGAAGACAGCTGAAGTTGGTCTGGCTGATGGTGTGATACATATCAGCAGACTTTACACGAGTCATTCATCACACTGGTTGTGGTGCTTAAGCACAAGAAAACCACTGACTCATCTTTGAAGTACAGGTATGCATTGCAGCAAATTCTGAGTACATGAATGAAAAAAACAGCACGGGACTTCAGCCCTTACTTTGTAAGTATAGCTCCTTTTTGGATCAGACTCCCTCTTACATTTACTTGGGGGTGCGTGTGTGTGTGTGTGTGTGTGTGTGTGTGTGTGTATTTTTAAAAATATGTTTGAGTGGGAAAAAACCTGGAAACTCCCCATGAAGAGCTCACCCAGCTTTCCTCCTTGATATCCATGCAGATGAGAGGTTGTTCTTTTTACTGAAATTATAAAATAAGCATGTTTACTTTTAATATCTCAATGTTTAACATCAAATGTTAGTTGAGGGAAAGAGCTGATCACGTTGTGTGAAACAGCTTCCTTCTTGACATCTTAATCTTTGCTTCAGAAGCATATCTGAAGCTTTGAGGAACTCAAGTGATGGAACTTCACCACTGTCAATCATTCAGAGGCTGGGCAGCAGGACAGCAGATTTCAATAGTATGTAATTTGTTCTCTCAGATAGCAGCCCTGTGCTATAAAGGAGTATACTCCCCTGGAGCAGGGTCCTCTTGTCAGCATTCAGCTATATTATGCAATTAGATTTCCAAATATTTGTTCTTGTTTCTTTGCAGTGTCAGACCCATTGTAAACTGAGGATGTTCCAGCTGTTCGTAATTGTGAAGGAGGAGAATCAACATATTGTCCCCACTACGCTCATCAGCCTATTCCTTAGTGACTGCAGCCTTGAAAAGTACCACTGTCTTAGATAACATACATTATTATTTAGTTATACCACTGGGGATTAGAAAGGGTTCTCCCAAGGTTTTAACCAGAGCTAATTTTGCACATCAGCCTGATGTAGAGTATGGGACTCTGTATTTGCCCGTGTGCTAGCATTTTGGCAAAACTAGCATTTGTTTAAAATATGAATGCTGTCAACCCCCTCTCTGGAACTGAAAAGTCTGAAATTAGACTGTGGATCTTTTTTTCCATAAGATCACTTTCCTACTAAAAACTTTCTGCACCATTTTTTGGAAGACCCTTAGGAGAATCTCTGTCTTATGGAGCATTGTTTAATCAATGAAAAATCACTGTTTTACAGAGTGTGAGAATTTTATTACTAGAGAAAAATGAGTGAAAAGGCTCCTAAGACAGCAGGTTTTGACTGGGTGGGCAGGAAAGACCCTCAGGTGAGTAAGAAAAGTGGAGATCAACTCATTGCTACAGTGGAAGTGGAAAACTGCAGGAAGGCCATAGAAGAACAAAAGGGATAACGTAAAGGCAAAGTGCCAAACATCTGAGATGCCTTTACTGTAATGCTAAGTGTATGGAGAATAAACAGGAAGAACTAGAAGTCTTGGGACACAACAAAGGCTACAGTTAAATCAGCATCACACAGGCCCAGTGAAATAAATTGTGGCACTTCAATATTAGCAGAGAGTATAATTTGTATCGGAAGGACAGGCAGTAAAAAGAGAAGATATTATCTGGTATATAGGAGTGTGTAGAAGGCCAGAGAGACAAGAGAGACAGAGTGATTGGAGATAAAATAGAGAGGAACTGTAAAACTCTACTAAAGATTACTGGTTGAGGAGGCCAATGTCACATGTTTTTGAGCAACTACTGTGAGTGCCCTGAGGATATGAAGTAATGGTAATCAAGGACTTAATCTAGCCAGGTTATCTGCTGTAAGAAAAAGAATAAAACAAAACCCAACAGCACAGCACAAAAAGTTCCTCAAGTTTTTGGAATGTGTTGGGACAACTCTTTGTTTCAACGAGTGAAGGCGGTTACAGAAGACATAGCCAGATAAGCTATGATAGCTATGAAAGAGAAACTTGCTAGAAGGCAATTTGTGCTTATGTGTCTGTGGAAAAGGAGGTGTGAGAGGAGGAGAGCAAGACTGAAAGACTTCTGTATGGCAGATTTCCTCACTCTGGGTAATTGATAGGGAAAGTTCTGAAGGGAGGAGCTAAAAGGAGAAAGAATCTTAAGAAAATAGGCAGTTTGGGCGACGTCCTTAGTTAAAGGTCCTGTAGGAAGCTACCTTGCTGACAAGGAGTACAGCACTGGAGAAAATCGGGGTGTCTGGCTCAGGAGCTGGTTGGTTACTGATGGTAACCCTGAGACTGGTTCCTTTGGTTACAGCATGGTGCTGATAATGCCGGGGTTGCAGTTCAATCTCAGTATGGGCTGTTTGCCTAAGAATTGGACTTGGTGATCCTTGTGGATCCCTTCCAACACAGAATATTTTCTGATTCTGCAGCAAAATGCCGTCAAACAAGAAGTGCAAAAAGACACTGCATTAGGATAAGTAAAAGAGAATGACTGCAAGAAAGAAAGAATGCAAAAGGGACCAGAAAAAGAACTTAGAATGAAGGCGGCAAAGGATTAACACTTCATGGGGATGATGAACAAAAGACAAATGACAGAATAGGCTGTTGGGTGAAACATGGCTTTTGCAAGTAAGGGACACCTGGTATGAGAGACTGAACACAGAGCTAGCTAGCAAGTGAATTGAAATGCAGCTCATGGAAGAGAAGTGAAGGAAACTTTGGATAAAGGGCATGTACTCAGAGCAGGAAGTCCTGGGGAAGTTTACACTGGTATAATTAAAGAACTCACCACAGGAATTTCTGAAGTAGTAACAAGTGTATTTGAAAATACAGAGAAGGTTTAAGAGGTATCAAGAACTGGAGACCAGATAACCTCTCTCAAATACCTCCAATACTTTGAGAATTACTGGGGAAAATCTAGTGCTTCATATAACAGCAACTGCAGAACGGTAATGTGATAGAAATATCAAATGTGAATTTATCCAGGACAAATCATATCCAATTAGTCTAATGTTCTTGGTAAAGTGACATGTAACTCAAGCACACAAGAAAATACATTTCCCAATATCCTTGCTACATTAAAGGGACAGTTTGACATTAAGTAACATGAAACATAATAGCAACATGTGCAAAATATTACATGTAAGAAAGGATAACATCAAGCATAAGAGGAAAAACTGTCTAATAATGCTTCTATAATAAAGAATCTGGGCTTTTTAGTGAAGTGAATTCTGAATATGAGCTAATGAATGTTGCTGTTGCCCAGGATATTCCAGAATATAACAACTGGGACCCTAGATGTCAGAAATACTCTGGCATCTGGATTGATGAGAGCACAGGTAAAGTTCTGTGTCCAGTTTTAGGAGTCATACTCCTGCAGATAATTTTCTGACATCTGGACCATTGGTGGTCTGTTGACCATAGACTAATAGGGCCTGCAACATAAATATATCTGGGTGCAACAGGTATGTACGTACGACAGGGCAGCTCTTTCTTTCTGTGCCCTGAGAAATATTTTCAAATACGTCTACCAGGATGGGCCTTGCTCAATCCCTTGCCATCATGAGAGGAAGGAGTGGAGCTCCCAGGCGTTTGTTGCATGGAGCACTCTGCAGTGCCACAGTGCCTGAGGTCTGTTTGTCATAAACTGCCTGAGACTGGGGAGGATTGGATGCCATGGAACTCCTAAAAATGGTTATGCATTCATCTGCAATTAACTTCCTTGAGACATACAGGTCTGAATTTTGCTATTGAAACAGGAAAAAGGGGAGTTATTGTGATGCTTATTGTGGTACCTGAACTGGACAGTATGCCTTCTGGGATGTCATTAGTATGGAACAGAGTGGAATAAATGTCTTCTATAACTTTACATAAGGCATTTTGTTTAATACAGACAGATGAATGCTTCATAATGACAGTCCTTTTGTTTGCTTGTGCTCTGATGGAGTCCTGCACTGGAAGAGAGTTTCTTGTTGCCATCATAAACCAGACAATGGGTCATAGCATGACAACAATGTGCTTCTGTGAATTCACCAGGCACAATTTGCTGTTGATGCCAATGCTGGCCAAAAAAGTCCCAAACCTCAATCTGCCTAAAACCAGTTAGCTCCACTTTCCAGCAGATGTTCTGCAGCCAGATGTGTTCTACAGTCGACTCTGAAATACTTTTCAGAAACTCCTCAAGAGTTTTAATCCGGCATTGCTGTTCTATTTGTCATTTACTGTCCATATTGGTTAAGATGAGGATCTCTGGAGACAATTTTGGATATTATTGTGATCAGACAGATAAAAGCAATGGAAATCTTTGGTCTATCTTGAACCAGAAACCCTATAGACATGAGGGGAATTGATTCTTGGATATGTCTGCAGGCCCTTGGCAGAGCTGTGAGCTGAATACAGTGTACCTGCTAATCAACCCCTTCATGTACGTCTTTGATTAGTGAAGATGAACATCCAGTATGGCACAAGTTCTCAAATGTTTGTTGGTTTGTTATGTTGTTTTAGAGGGAAGTAAATTCCTATGGTCATCTAGAACTGGAATTCTCTAAAACATACTCCAGTCCCTTTTTGTCAATACCCTACAAGCAGATTATTTTTATTAACAATGCTGAAGTTGTACTGACCCTTCTCTATTATTCAGTTGCTATTTCTTTTTGTTCTTTGGGACTAGAGTCTAAAAACCCATTTAACCTGGGATGTACCTCTGCCAAAGTCTGTTCTGCTGGGAGACAGTGCAAACAAATTCATGATTGATGAAACAGGCAGCAGAGCCATCAAACATAAAGCAGCTAGTGTAGGTCTGGCTGAAAGGTTTCGAGACAGAAAGAGGAAATAAAGAAGTGTTCATCATTTAAGGACTTTTCAAGTATTTCTGACTTCACATTTTTGCACAGAAGGCATATAGGATTGACCTGGGGACATTAGAAGTTTGGCAAACAGTTTGAAAGCATTCACATTTGCTTGAAAAACAGCAAAAACCATTCCATGCTTCCTGGCTGACTTGCCATAGCAGTTGGCCTGTGCAAGAAGTTGCCTTCAATATATCTGCATTTTTTTTCTGAATTTTTCTATACTTCTGAGTGCTATAGTATTAGAAATTGATGAGGCATCTACCCTCTAGCTGTCCCTTAAATACTGCACTGTTACAGATGTGAGAGGTTTAGAGCAGCTTAGAGCTGCTCCTGCATATCATGCTTTATACAGCTTTGTAGGCTTAGTGGGTTTGCTAATATTCCTTGCTCTGGGCTCTGCTTTGTTTACTATCAGCAACCACCAGGACAAGGACTACAATGCAAAGGTAGACTTTGTTTCAGGTGGAACAGCCCCATGATAATGCCCTCTTCTCCTGTAGCTTTGCTTCTGGTCTTTTCTGCCTGTGGTACAAGCTTCACCAGAAACTCCAGGGCATTTAGACTCATAGCCTAGCTAGAGGGCTTTGTGTGAGGAAGTATATGGATTCAAATTCAAAGCAGATTGTTTTATGCAGTGTCAAATTCTGTGCAGATGGAACATGATATGATATGTTGAAGTGGGATATATAGCATATGGTCATAATTCAGGGAAACACATTTCTCCAGCTGGATACCTGCTATTTAGTTGCAAAACATGTGTCCTGCATTCTGGTAGGCTTCTACCAGAACAGTGAGAGGACATAAAAGACAGGCCATTCCTGGTACTGAGTATCAGCTAATAGTTACATCTATCTCACCGGTTTCATAGTGCTGTTCAAAATTAAGCCTCCTGTTATCACAATGAGCGTAGTGCAACTGAAAAAAAAAGCTATTGCTGATCTCTACATCCACAAGTACATGTGGACAAGCCAACATGTGCACACAGACTGGACTGCTTTTGGACTGGATGACCATGTCTTCTGTCCCTTCCTGTCCCGGAGGGAAACATAACCCATGCTGCTGCAGGATGCAGCACTTCTTCCAGGCACCAGCCCCTGGCTCTGGGGCTGGATTCCCTGTCTCCAGAGATCCCTGACTCTGTGAATCCCCTTGAGCGCAGCACTCACCCGGAGCCAATGTCTGGCTCAGTCTTGCTGGAGTGCTGCAGTGAGCAGCTAGATGGGAGTGGCGGGTGTCTTTGGACAGAGAGGCTGCATCTCTGCCTGGCTCCCGCATGGTCTGGCAATGTGTAGGCATCATTTCACAACAGCAGTCAGGAGCTGAGTTATACATGACCTGTTCCTCAAGGAAAATGGGCTCATGGAGAGGTGAGATGCAAGTGACTCAAGTTGTATTAATCATCAACTTATGCCTTCTGCCAGGCAGAGGTAGGCTGTGCATACAGCTTCTTCCGTGGTTCAACTGTTAAATACTTCGTGGTCAGACTCATGAGTAATTACCTGCCTCAGCCTACTTTTAAATAATGAAGCAGGTGTAAACCGTTGCCCTGAATGATCCATCCTTTTCAATGCTGCTGTTCCATGCCTGCTGATATCCTGCTCTTCTCCCTTGCACCCATCCAGGCTCTTGACATTGCTCTGCTCCATCCCAGCCAAGCACAGCAAGTAAATAACCATTCCTCTCCTGTGATCAGGCTAACAATGCTCCCCTCTCACACCCTTCCCTCTGCTTTTTCTTTTGCAGATCCTGTTCCTTCTGCACTGTTTTACTTTCAAAACCTTGAGCAGCCACTTACCACTCTGGACGTTGTGGTTTCTCAGGTCCCTGGGAAATGATGGCATCTGCTTTTGCCTCCTGCCTCTACCTCTCCCACTTGTGGCCTTTTCCACGTTAGTCACCCTTCCTACTCCTAGGTTCAAAGTCTATCATCACTGTCATAGCTACAAAACTTGCATTTTCTTCAGGTACACTGTACCCTTGCAATTCTGCTAGTTCAATTCGCATCACACTGGCCTCACAAAGGTGGGTCTGGCAAAATGCTGATAGCAAAAGTGGAGGCTGACTGGTATGCAAAACAGCTGCTTTTACCAGCGACTTTTTTTGCTTCCTTATTTTAATGTAAAAATGGTTACAAAGTTCATGATGCAAAACTCTCTCTGCCCTTCCACTGGAACAGACATTCCTAAGAAGAATAAAAGGGATTTTTGTGTGGGAAAAATAGCACTGGAAAAAAGTCACTGTCAGTATTAAAGAAGCTTTTGCAAGGATGGAGGTAAAATATCACTTTCTGTGATTTTTTGTCTCTGCATTCTCCACTTTTTCAATACCAAGCAAAA
This sequence comes from Grallaria varia, assembly GCA_013396735.1. NCBI lineage: Eukaryota > Metazoa > Chordata > Aves > Passeriformes > Formicariidae > Grallaria > Grallaria varia. The sequence continues at coordinate 434,797 of VWZG01002899.1, read as the reverse complement.
TACGAAAAGACAAAATCCTGAAGACCTAAAGTTTTCATAAATGAAGTGAACATTTTCATCTCATTAAAAATTCTGTCACTTAGCAACCGTCCTCACCCCAGCATTGTTCTGGGTTTGTTTTTTTGCAAAATCAGTGATTGTTCCCTTCCACAGCAGGAGCTGCCGAGTGATCCAGGATGCTCTGAGATCCATCAGTTTTAGTGCTGCAGGAATCAGGTGCAGGTGAATGTGCTGGTTCCTGGTGTGCCATGGGGCTCCCTGGGAAGTGACGGTGACCCCAGGGACAGGGACTCTGCCTTCCACTGCACACCTTCCTGACATGGCTGAGCAATAAACCCAGGCACTGTTCTTGGCTGCACTGGCTTTTCCTGAGCACTCTGATGGCTCCTGATTCACCTAACCTGACATAACTTGCATGGTGCAACCCATCCCTTGTTTTCACAAATTCAAAGGGATTCCTCCTAGAAGGCTGTGGGAAGGGGAGAAAAATGTATATGACCTGAGGGCAGGTATAGGCATCTCCCATGGCAGAGACCTCTAGAGCAGTTCAGCAGTTCTCCCTTGCAGACAGCCTGCAATGTATCTCAATGAAGCAAATACTATAATTATACAGGCTATTTATAAAATGTTTTTCATGCCACAATAAGGGCTGAAAAACAGCAAAAAAAAAGAAAAAAGACAAAGATTATCCTGTGTGAAGGGTGTGGAAATTGCACATGTTTCCTGCCTTTCCATGTTGCAATTTGTAACATATTCAATGAAGTTAAATTCCTGTCCCCTTTGCGCACAAGTATGGCAAAATTTGGGTTCTACAGGCGAAGAACTCTGTACTTTAAAATGTCAATTTCATTAACAATACAAAAATCTATAAGACAATTATAAAAAAGAACAGGTAAAACCCAAATTTCAGAGTTCGTATTCCTCTTACTTGTGCCGGAAGGAGAGAGGAGGTCGTGTCAATTAGGTGAGCAGCAGCGGCTCAGCAGCACAACACCAGTTCAGGATATTTGTGTTCAAATCTCAGAACAGTGATGATACCCAGAGATGTGTGAGGGACCGATCTGCTCGTAAATGCCGATTGAGCAGAAAAGGCACTGCAGCTGTCATTAAGTGTAGTGAACGCTCTGCTCTGTGTTTTGGCTCACCTGTGCCCCATGGTTCTTTGTGGGGACCCTGGGGTAGCTGGTGGAGGTGGTTGTGGCTCTCCAAGGGGTCTAGTCACCATGAGAGGCTCTTGCTTCGTCTAAGGGAGTTCAAAGAGGTCATTGCCATGTCTGTTTCCTGACCCTCCCCAGTTCCCCAGCCTTAGAGAGGATATCTCTGTGGCCCATTCAGGGTGGAGAGAAGCTGAAGAAGGTGACCATGTCACTTCTCTGAGATGGTAGATGCTCCATGTGAAAATGGTTCGTTTGCCAGAGCAACGAAGCAGGTCTGAGCTCCGCAAACAGCACCTGCTTGAAAGTGAGAAAAGCAGGTTGGAAAATGTGGTGTATGCATCTACTCTTGTGTGACAGTAAAGTGACCCCAGGAATAAAACAGCTGCTAGAAGCTGTTCAAAGGCTACCACACAGTAATTGGTGGCAGGTCTTGCTGTGGCCCACTGTCAGTGCTGGGGCGAGGGTCATGTCACCTGCACCGGGTGAGAAAGTAAGTGTGGTGCATGGAGAAAACATGTTGTTATTGACCCATGGGGAAAGAAAAGCTTTGATTTCCATAACCCTTATGGAGGAATAGAGCTCAGCAATATTGTGACAGGGAGAAGATCTGCTTTTATAGGGAGAGGACTATCTGGAATTAGGGCACATAGATGCTGTAGGAAAGTCCTGATCAATACCTTAGGGTGTTGGAGCTGGATTGTCTATTCCTCCAGGCTCTGATTAAGCTCTTGGAGAAAAACAGTGGTTCTATTTAATGATAGAGTAAGTGCATTATTATGAAGACTTGATAAGCAAGCCAATATTTGGACATTTCTGTGTCTCCTGAGTTTTTTGTTTGTGATAAGTAATTAATGTCCCACAGTAACTCTGCAGACCTGAATATGTGGCTGTCTGCGTATTTCATAGAAAGTTTCCTTGATTTTGAAAGGTCACACAAATGTAACAGTTCAACCCAGATATGAAAACCAAAGAGCCTCCCCGGAGTGCTGTGAACCAGCAAGCCACTGGCCACCTTCGAATGCCACAGCTATTGCTCATCTGTTTGTTAGATGGGCTGTACACAGGAATTATATCCCTGTGGAGTTAGGAAGTTCAGGCCAATGCATACTTCTGTATTATTTGCAAGCTGTTGGAGGAAAAAAAAAAAGAAACAGGATCTTTTTTATCTGCAACCTTTTCCTTACTGAAAGAGAGGTCCAGAATTAGTCTGAGCCAAGGGGCCTGATGCTGGCTGTAAGACTTACACAGAGCTGCTGTTTTTCATGCAACTCACCTGACAAGTTCTCAAAAGGGCATATAAGCCTGTTTAACCAGTCTCAGAGGAATGGGCTGGAGTGCAGGGTGCCCCTCTGGGCACTGAAGATGATGGGGGTGCCCTGATGAGGCATCCATAGTCCATTCCATGGTGTGTCAGGGCACTCATGACTCCTCTTGGAGTCCCAGGTACAAGACCTCCAATGCTGCAAATGCTACTTGAAGCTTGTGTCTGCTTATGCAAAACACCTTGCTGTTTGGCTTGTCTGACCAGTGGATGGTGCCCCTGGTGCTGGGGGATCCTTTTGAATTTCTGAAAAAAGCTGTATAATGGCCCCTTTCACAGTGGTGTGCTCATGGAAAAGGCAGCAGCAACCCCCCTCCTACCAACACCTCACAGAGCCCACTGTGCTCTGCAAATATTACCAAACTAGTGACAGCAGCCTTCAGGTGCTCAGTGTGATGTGGAGAGTGACATGGTGGCATCCTGTAGAAGCCTCAGAAAGGGGGAACTGCTGAGTCTTCGCTTTCCTGTCTAAGTGTCAGGTGGTTTCAGGTGGCCAGCATCCTGTGGGGCTGCAGCACCTCTTCACTGCTGAGCTTCAAGAGATGTAGCCCATGGGCAGGACTTCCCAGATCCTCTTGTACCTGCAGGGCTGGCGCTTAGATCCTGTCCACTGGGGTGCAGAGTTATAAAGACCTTTTAGGTCTTTATATCTTTGCAGGATCTCACGGATTTTGCTTCTGCTTTCCTAAAACAGTGAGCGGTGAAAACTATCCCCATATTTCCTTATAATTGTCTGAGCAGGTAGACAATTTGGATGCAGTTTTGGTGTAATCGCCTTCCTTGTATTTACCCTGGCACATGAAGTCAGATAAAATGTCAGAGTGCAAAAACAAGGCAAAGATATGGAGCTACCGAATCCTGTGTTTAGTTTAGTATAACAGTTTGAGGGGAGAAAATGGGAGAGCTCAGGCATGGTCTCTGTTGGTCTGAGTCCACAGATGCTTGATTTACTGTAGCTGAGGATCTGGCTCTAAACAATTTTCTTCCCTCATAGATGTAGCTGTAGTCAAGCTAATTGGTATATGTCTGTGCAGATGAGCATCCTGTGTAAAAACCAGCAGAGAGCAAATGGGAGAGTAAAATTTCAAACATAGAATATCAGCATTGATCCAACGCCTACCTCTAATCCAAAGTGCATCAAAATGATCTGCACATTTTAGCTCTGGATGATCCCATCTCAATAGCTACAGGAGTTGATCTAGACAATGTACTATTCCCCCTCTGAGGTTTTTCCTCCTGCCCCTTGCAGATATCCCCCCAAGCCCTACAAGCGTCTCAACTTCTGCTCAAGCAATAGCTCCTGCCCTTGCCCTGGCAGCAGCAAACTGCCTTTGGGGATGGCAGGCTGCATTTACCTCTAGCAGATTTGCTCCTTCTGCTTTCTTGTATCTTTAGTACTCTCCTCAGACAGACACTTACACTGGTTTTGGAATCTGGCTGGAAGTGTGCCACAGATGCCTTTCAAACACAGCCAGCTACTGAGACCACATCCACCTGCTTCAACCTCAGATTGCTCAACCAATTTCCCTGCAGTCTAATTTCTAATTTTTACATGGAAAGACCAAGACTATATGGTGTAATAATATTAATGACAAGGCTTTTCTTCTATGGAGGATAGGAACCATAGACATGAGAAGGTTTTCAAGGCTGCAGGAACAGAATTGGACTGAGAATCTAAAAGTTTGGGACTCTGAACTTATCAAAAAGGTCCCTTCCTTAGGGAAGACCTAGAAGAAGTTGTGCCTGTTTAGGGCACCATTTGCCTGATTCCTAGGCTGCAGGGCAAGAGAAGCTCTGTGGGCTCTCTGAAGACAAAACTGTGCAGTGTATGAAACAGCTGGTGCTGGGTACACCACTGACACTGCACCCAGTATTGTCACCACAGATTTCAGATTCTGTGGGAAATCTCATCTTGTTCCAAGAAGGATGATATACTAGCTTACACTGACTGTCACAATGCAATTAGCACTCTTGTATCTCTATGTGATGCTGTAGCTGGCAGCATATATTTATTTTTGACTTCCCTGAAATGACTTTGACTCATCATATGTTTAGAAGAGCCACAGGACTTCTTACCACTTGCCACTGAAAGCCTCCAAAATTTCTTGCCAAGTGTTTTTGTCTTTAGCTACTCACCATTTAAGTTTCCCCTTAGCCTTATTAATATCTATGGTGCATCCTACCATCTGTCCAGCACAATCCTTCCAATGGCATAGCCTGGAAGTAGCCATATAACCCTGCTTTCTCTTTTCCTCATTATTTCCAAGAGACGAATTCCTTCTGTGTCTCAGCTATCATAAATTATAGAACCATAAAATACACTGAGTTAAAAGGGACCTATGAGGATCATCAAGCCTAACTAGTGACCCTGCACATGACGTCCCAAAAATCACACCATGTGCCTGAGAGCTTTGTCCAAACACTTCTTGAGCTCAGACAGGCTTGGTGCAGTGACCACTTCCCTGTCCTCCTTGTGAATTGTGGGAACTTAAATGTCTGTATTTCCAGTTTTCAGATTTCTTTCTCTGGAAAATCTCTAATAGGAGCAAAATTATGCCACGCAGAAAAATGATCAACATTCGGTGTGCTGATTTCTGAGTGTCTTCCTGCATGATGGAGCCTTCTGCCTGCACATACTACTGTCTTCTTTCTTTTTCATATTGTCTGCATGTTGATCTCATAAAGCATTTATCTCCATTCATCATGCTTTGTGAAGCACTGTAAAACACATCACACCAGTTCCTCCTGGTACTAAATAGTTTTTTATCCATGTAACAAGGTTTCCTTGCTCACCTCCTGGCTATCCCTCCTTCCCATGGAATCACAATGAAGTTTTACCTAGTGACAGAAGTTGAAAGCTTCCTGCTTTTAATGTTTATTTAGTAAAACATTTTACATTCCTGGAGAGATACCACTCTGTCATTAATGGATTCTTGGCTTGATGCCAGCAACTAATAGTTTTATTGGTCCTCACACATACAGCACAGTTACGCAGTTTGGGTAACTGCACTGAGCTCCTCCCTCTTCTTTAATTCTGACCCAAAAAAGTCTTCACCAAAGGATGGACAGCCATCAGGGTCTGGAGAAGGGGAAGGGAGGGCAGGCTCTGCCCTACTGACCTTTGCAAAGGTGATAACACAACTCCTGGCAGGCAGTTTGAGACCCCTACAGCCCCTGTGAGGGGCAGGGTTAGCTGGGGACCATGCACACATTGTCTATGTAATGGTGAGTGCTCCTGGCTCACCTCGTGTCTTGCCAGGAGCTTTATGCCCTTGCTGCCCTTGGCTCTGTCACACAGGGATGCTCTGAACCCCACATCCCTGGTGTGATCCCCCTGCCCCACTCCAGCCCTCCTGCTCCCCAGCACACAGGCAGAGCTGGCTGCCAGCTGGGGCTGCTGGCAGAGCTCTGTGGCTACAGATGTAGGATCTGGACTCACAGCACAAGTGTATGCGGCTAATACCCGTCTCATTCATTCTCATTTTCCATTGGTAATTAAGATGAGGCCACTTCTTTCTTAGAGCCACTCCCTGCATTAGTCTCAGTGACAAGAGGAAAAGTGGCAGCATCATTATTTTTCAGTGGGGGCTTGCATTTGCCTTTCAGCTGGAGAAGTCAGGGTGTTATACACATACATATGCATTTCAAGGGTATGACGTAGCTGGAGAAAAATGAGTGCTTTGGCGCTACAGGTCAAGTTTATTTAACACTACAATGTTTTAAAACAGGGTAATGCCATTTCAATTAAATGTCCCAGAATGTTTTGCAAGGTAATCATTTAAGAAACTTTTCAGAACTACTTTGCAAATCAGGCATGTCTTGCAGAAAATGCCCTGGCAATAAAATCGTATGTGTAAGAAAAATTATGCTGAGGGCTTTACTAGAAATGAGGAAAGCAGTAATTTTCTTTTCAGGACAGGCTGGTTTGTAACAACATGTCATTATATAACTAAGCATTGCAGCCTGCTCTGTATTTCTTTTGCAACATTTGTGTTTTTCTTCTGTCTTGTGGCAAACTTGTGGTAAAATTGTAAGGGACAATAAGAAGGGAAAATAAAACAAAGAACAAGAGTGCACTTGAATTTATAGTGCACATTCAAACCTGCCTGCACCTCTTTCTCTTTCATCTCCATTCCTGCTCTCAGTTTGTTTCCCACTGATCAAAGTCAGCTCCACAGCTAGGATTGACAGAGACCCAAAGCAGGACTTTAAAGCAGCACATAGTTGTAGGGACCCAAGAGACAAAGGGTACTTGAAATTTTAATTCTGTCTAGTTCTCTTGGCATTGCAACCTCTGGGTTTGTAAAACTTTGAGATTTCTTTTGATTATTGAAATTTTTGCAAGGGATTTTTACGCCCCCTCAGAAGCATTGGTTACTTAATACTTTTCTGTAAAGAAATATTTGAAAAAGCTGTGGCACAATGGTGTCTCATTCTGTTTCTAGGAAGAATGGAAATCGGAGGAAGGAAATTTCCAAAGTGAGTGTCAGATTCTGATCTCTTTTACAGAAGGATAAATCCAGGGTAATTCAGTGTAGTTACTTGAGATTTATGCTAGCATAAGTAAGATAACAATGTGGCTCTGGGAATCTCTGTAGCTCCCCATTTGCTCATCTAACAGCTGGCAGCTTGCTTCTTGCTATTTCTCTTGCTTTCTGGGCTAATTTGTCTTGCCTGGTGCTCAAGTCAGGGCCAAATGAACTTGGGACTTAGTTAAACGAGCAAATGTGTTTTACACAACACACAGCTATGAATAGCTCAGGATCCTTCACATGATCATACATATTTCAGAGTTCCCAAGGGCCTGAAATTAATGGCTAGTAAATGGGTAGAAATATTACTTCACACAGTATGTAGTCAACCTGTGGAATTTGGTACTACAGGAGGTCACTGACTCAAACAATGGGTCAGGATTTGAAAAATGGCTGGATAATTTTATGACAATTACTTACACTTGGAGCTGGACAAGCAAAGTTTGAGGTAAGGCCTCTTGCACCAGTGTGGACATGAACTGCCCTGCAGAGACTAGGAGGAGTTTTCTCCTCATGCATGGTTATGCCCACCTGACAGTCAACTTTGCCTTCTTTCCTCTGCCACTCCACAGCAGGAGGCAGCAGGAGGGAGCAGGTGGAGCTGAGGTTTACAGGGCTGTGCCTGCTGCAAAACCTCAGTTCCAAACACCTCCTGGCTTTGAAGGAATTAGGATCTAGATCTAGAACCAAGCTGGACCTACACTATCTCCACCTGCTTTTGGCGCTTGTTGAGTGTTATCTCTGTGCTAGGACTGGTATGCACACACTCACTGACAGACACGCAGAGAGAGAACAAAATATACATTCACATGTGTAAGCTGAAGCACTCACTGCTGTCTGTGTTTACAAATTAAGTCAGGCAACAAAATCACTTACAAACCATTTTAGAAAATGAGTAACTCAGCCTCCAGCCGTGGATCTCTAAGCATTTAGATGTGTGATCTGACCTTCCCTTGGGAGTTTCCTATTGAAGGCACCAACCAGCCCAGTGCAGTTTCCCAACTATAGGTATCCAGTGCCACTTGGGAGGTCCTGACACTCCAAGATGTCAGCTGGTGGTTGATGAGGAAAGAGTTTATGGGAAACTCTGCTTTCCAGCTTCTTAGGGCCAGGTGAGAGTGGCTGGGGCATCTCAAATAGCCTGAGAGCTCAGTGCCATGAGGCAATTAAATCCTCCTTACTGTGTAAAAAACTGAACATACATCCTAGTTGTTTTCCAGGACTGCAGAAGCCTTCCTGGCAGAGTGCTGATCATTGCCTAGGGCATGGCCAAGGGGCTCAGTGATAGATGTGCTGTGTAGTAGACCCAATCTTGCAATATGTGTAGTACTGTTTGTAGGCCTTAGGACTGGGTTTAGGTCTAACCAGGAGCGCAGGCGTGCCCGCAGAAGTGAAACTTCCTGCAAGCCTGTCTTTCTGAAAAAGCTGGCTAAATCACACAGCAAATTAAAAAGGATGTGAAGATTCCCACTAGCAGTGGTAGTAGATGTCATGAGCTCCGAGAAGGTATGTCAGTGAAGGAAGCAGGTAGGTGTGATGTGGAGTCACTGGAGCAGCATAATCCTAAATATCTGTTTTGCAATGTTTATTTTCTGTGGAGGTCCTTACAGAGGTGACTCCTTCAGTAAACAGGAGAAATCTTCTCACAATCTTCAGGAAAAGACACAGACAATTTCATTTAAAAAAAGACATTTTAGAATTGCACAGCAGAGGAACACAACTGACAGCAGCACATGGAGGGAGCCTGAGGACTGCACAGGATTGCATCTCACTGGATTTTGGTCTGTGATACATACACAGTCATTATTTTTTATTGCTGACTGCTCTGACTGCATTAAACACCTGAACAATAAAGACATCGTGGTTTCCTGTAATAGCTGGGAAAGTGATGTCAATGGGAAATCTGTCCCTAACTCCTCTCAAACCATCAGCTTTGCCTTTGAGATGGCCAGAGGAGTTTGAGTGAGTCTGCTGAGCAGTTGCAGTGCTCTAATTTGGTCATATTCAGGCCAGAAAAAAAACCCTTTTCACACATACAAGGACTTTGAAAGAGGTTTATGCAAATGGCAGCTCTCTCACTTGAGTCAGAGAATCTGTGACTTGGCAGATTTTTAGAGAAAATTCCCACTTTTCTGTCTGGAACCTGGTTAAGAGAGTGGATCACCACATGGTAACTATCAATTCTGAACAAATTCTGCCCTTACCTTTTTTGGGTTAAGCTGAAAATGAGTCTTCAAACAACCTCAGCATTCTGAGTACCCCTTTGAACTGTTGATCAAAGAAATAATGACATTTCTGCTTAGCTCAGTACAGCAAGGGACAACTAAACACTCTGAGGTGATCTTTTTGGCAAGTAGGAAAACTCTTCCTGCTGAAGTTGCCCATGATGGACCTTGCAGCTGCAGTGAATAATCTCTGGATTCCCAATCCCTTGCAGATGCAGACACAGGCCTCCTCCCCTCCTTTGTTTTCCCTTGCTCCTTTGTCAACTGCGAACTGAGACCTGCCAGCAGCTGCAATATACTCATAAAAATGAGGCAAAGGTCTCCACTCACCTCTGTCTCCCAGGCAGCTGTTCACAAATGTCCTCCTCTTTACTGTGCTCTGTGTATTGAAGTACCTGCATATTAATATGTTGTCAGATGCTGAGAATCCAAAGTGCCTTCAGCCGGTGGGGGCCAAAGGCACACGGTGGTTGTACATGACCACCAAACCACCTCCTTGGCCTTGCAGAGGTTGGACTTGAGTGGGGTAGCTGCACCAGCAGGCAGGTCTACTTGAGTCCTAAGAGTTTCCCCACACATGTTCAATTGATTTCAGATATCCAGAATCTCCCACTGCGACTCTTCTGTTTTTATGATCTTTCCTCCCAGAGATGTACTAAAGTGGAGGTGGAGGTGGTACCCATGGACAGAAAAGGTGTGACTCCAATGAGTTCATATATAGAACTAACCAGAATAAAACATTTGTTGTCCAGCTGAACAAGGCTTTTAGTGGGAAATGCTTCACAGAACCACAGAGTCATCCAAAAATATAATCATGGAACATTTTGCTAAAACTCAGCGGAGCCTAAATGAAGCTGCTGAGTAAGTTTCTCACATCCAGAAGGAATTTTACCTTTCCTTGGAGGGAGCCTGGGATATCAAAGACTGAGATTCAATCCCGTCAGCCAAACTAGGGAATCTAGGTCACCCTATGGGTCCACCAGATGTCTTGTGAGCCTGTTTTTTCATGGCAACATCCATGGAGAATGTTGTATTTTGATTTCATTATACAGAGAAATAAAATACGTTGATGTTCATGTTTCACATGAAATATAGTCCTGGTTTTCTGAACAGGCCTAGTTAGGAGTGAATAATAAGACTGAACTTTAGGGATACTATATTCCCCTGCATATTTTGGACACTTTGCAATTTTTAAATTAATATTTTGAAGTCCCAGGCATGTGTAGACATCTCATAGCATTTTAATTTATATTTTTTTTGATATCCAACCAAAGGACATATTATGTTTATAGGTATATATGAGTATGTAAATATGTAAGTAAAAATTGATACATGCAACAGTTGCCAACAAAGCACACTATTTAAATGTCAGTACATAACTTCAAGTTAGCCTTGAGATACAATTAGATATTACACAGTTCTTCTAGAGTAGGGGTAGGGTAGGGTTGAGCAAGTAACAGTCCTCCATCATGCCCCTGCTGGTCCAGAAGTACTGCTGAAGAAAGAGATCAAGGGGAGCTGGCTTCTGGTGGAAGGCACGGCTAAAGGACCATGCTTTTGCCCAACAGACCTGGATTTGTAGGACTGGAAAGGCAGCTTAGAACATCATTTTGGTACCAAGCTGTGCTCAGTTAAATCAACCGAGGTGGATCTTCAACTGATTTAACAGTCCTAATAATTTATGACCAAAACTATTTACAATAGGATTTTCTTTCTTGAGCTGCATGAACACTTGGGGTAACCATGATGAGTATAGTGATGTCCCTGCAGAGCTACTGATAACCCCATGTCCAGCCATTAGAGTATGTGAGGGCTAAGCCTTTGAGGGAGCTAATTCATCATCAGTTACAATCTCCCTGGGATCTGCTGTAGAAGGTTGTCACCCACATCACCTTCCTCATCTGGATTTGCCAGGAGCTGTGTCTGACCTCCAAGGACTTCAAAACGTGATTCATTGTGTGTTACAGAATGTCCATTCCTCTGGGCAGTGATTAAATTGCCTTTGATGTGGGTCACCATGGAAGGATAAAGGCTGCATGATGTCACCAGTTTCTCTGATGGACCCGTGCAGCCCTGCCAATGTCAATACAGAGTGGCGGTGCAGGCTGGCTGTGAGAATCCCTGTGCTGAGTCCTTCCAACCCTGCAGGATCTGTCAGGGTTTTATCAGCCCCTTTGGCCACTACAGGCAGTACTTCACAGGCCCCAGAGAAGGATCAGTGCAGGCGAGTGTCACGGAAGTCATTGTGGAGCTGAGCTATAGCTTCTATTTTAAAATAAATATTTCTACAGAGCTTTTTATTGTTCCTCCTGGTCTCTGCTCGGGGTATGTTTGTGTGTGCCTGCATGGATGGAAGGGTGATGTTTAAGATATGTAGGCATCTGATACTGTTTTTCTGGTATTCTTGCAGTCATGCAAAACTAAACGCTTTGTTGATGATGGCTCAGAAGAAAACAAAAACTGTGTTCCGACTGGTCTACAGTCAGCTTCTGCTTTTCCAGGACAGTAGCAGTCAACTTTTAATGTTTTGGGATAGTAGGAACAGGGTATAGAGTAAAGCAAAAAAGCAAATATTGTAAAAGCCATGCACATTCAGCTCTCGGAATATATTTATTTTTGAAGAACTTGAAAATAGGTTGCTGGAAAGCAGAGGGTCCCAAACTGGTCCCTAACTGACCCCAAAGCACTTCTTAGCAGCATATCTAAAGCTAGGGGCAGTGGATGCTGCTGGCTCTGATACAGGCTCTTACAGATGCTGTTTTGCAGGTGTCCTTCATCTCTGGGTAAAGCTTGATAAGCTGGTAAAACCTGACAGAGCCCAGAACTGCTGCTGCTGCCTTGACCTTTGCAGGTATATATCAGGCTAAGGAGAAGGATGGGTTGAGTTCAGAACTAAAGCAAAGAGTGTAGTAGGCAGGAGATGAGGGGGGAGGATGGCATGAAAAGTTGTAATCGACATTTTAAGGGTAGTGAGGTGTGCAATTGTAGGGCATAAATTTGGGGTCCCACCTTGGTGGGAGGCAGTAGGAGAATGAAGAGGACAGCACTTGATTTGGGACCCCATACTTGCATGCACACAGCCTGTGTGAAGCACTGGGAACTGTCAGTGCTGCCCAAGGTTGACCCAAGCAAGCCCGAATTCTGCTGTAGGTCATGAGGAGAAGCAACATTAGGTGACCCTTGAGGGTGACAGGCACAGGGCAGCCCAGTAGAAGGGGCTTGTCATGGAAGGTGCTCATGTTATCCCATCACCTGACAGTCTGCCTTTGAGAAGCAAGCATTTTCCCTATTGCACTTCCCCTGGCCACACTCCAGCATTGGCTGGACCCAGACCGTCCAAATGCAGCCTTTGACCAAAGGCTGGCATACAAGATATCCTTGAAAGCAGGCATGGACACCACAAACAACAATTGATGAATTCATCCTCACATGGAATTCATCCTTTGTCGCTTCATCCCTCATCTCAATTACTTCTGGCCACAGATTATTTGTATTTGAGGGAACCAAGAACTTCAGAAAGAAGTGAAAGTTGAAACCGTCAGGTTGGCTGAGAAAAGGTGGTGAGACCACTGCAAGCTTTGGTTAAAAATATCCTCCAGTTCTCCCTTTACTGATGAGGTAGGAGAGAGGGTATGTTGGGTACAGCTGTTTGATGGCAAAGGTGCTGCTCACCCAGGGACATTTCCTAAGCTTCCTAATAACACAAACCAACACAAATCATCCTATAAATTACTTATAAGAAATTGGGAAGCTCATGGCGAGTAAAAGACAAACAAAATAACAACAAAAAAAATCCATCAGTGAAACAGTGGATGACAGGCAGGGCTGGTGGGAGGGGAGCTGCATGGACAGAGAGGTTTCACTGGGGTCAGGTAACCAGTGACTGGCTGCTACTTGTTGTAGAATCTTGACATGAAAAATGAAGCCAAATCAGCAGAAAAGTGGGCAAAAATGGCAACATTCAGCTAAAGACAGCCAGAGGGAAATGTTTGTAATGTGATCCTGGAGTTGAGTACTGCCTGAAAATGGGGGATAGAAACCGCTAAGAAATCATATATCGCTATTTTGAGTCAAAATGTGTTTGTAGAACATGTTTTTTCTTTTTGTTTTTGTAATTGAGTGGGATCACATTTGTGAAACAGCTGATTCTGCCATCTACTTTTCTTAACAGAAAGGAGCAAGAGAACTCCCAGTGCTGCCTGGATTGGGAAGCACAAACCTGGAGCCAGGCAGAAAAGCAATCCTGGCAAAAGAGTTGTGAACTGATGGTGTCATTGAACTGAGAAGAGCCAAATGGTGGAGATATCAAAATTACTTGACTGGAATTAGGGAAAGAAGAAATCACAGACAAGGTCTAAAACAAGACCCATAGACTTTGCAGTTGGAATTAATACTTGAAGCAGCTGGACATGTCAGAGAAGGAATTAATAGGCGGCATAAAATATGAGCTGGAGGCTTTGCAAAAAAATGAGAGCAATGTCTGGAAGTTTCCCAAAAAGGCAAAGGGACAAGCCTTAGATTGGGAATTGTAGAGGGCAACATCTACAAAGCATTTCCCCATCTTGGGGAGCCACCCAGGTACAGCATTTTAAGTCTGCAAAGGCTTTGCTCAGGTTCTTGATAGTCTGATTTTTGTACTCCACAGGAGATTATTCATTAGAAGGAAGGAGCCCAAGCAACTTGAAACTGAATGAAACTTCTAAGTGGCTTGAATCTTTGCAGCAGAAACAAACTGGCATGGGGACTCCAGAGGATGCGTTATGACTCTGAGAAAGATTCTGGAGGTCACAGTGGTCATAGAGGCCCTGGATTTTACTGTAATAAATAGGATTTGGTTTAGCACTTTCTGAGTTTATTCATATGCTAGAACCCTGAGGAGTCAGCTTGCCTAGCTCCAGAGATATAAAAAAGAATATCTCTAAGGAGGGAGACTCCACAGCACTTGCTGAAGCAAAAATCATCCTTAGATGTTTTTGCAGATTAATGACGTTCTAATCCCCAAGTGCGTGACTGAGAGTACAAACAAAAAACACAGTTTGAAGTGGCTTTCAAGTGGCCAGCCAGAGTGATTCAGACCTACTACTGTATAAAAAACTCAAATAGATTCTAAAGAGTTCCTCTTCAATAGTTTCTCCTGGAAAGATACGATTTCCTAATCACTATGGTTTCTAATGGCAGCAAGCCTGTGGTTAGGACAGCACTTGCCATGATCACCTACAAACATATGTGCTGCTCAGACAGTGTGTGGTGGGGACAATGGCAGTGCCACAGGGCTGTAGCTGTGCACAGTCCTGAACACCATGTCCTTCCAGAGCCTGGTGTCCAGGCTGTAGTTGTGGGCACCAGGGGCGAGCAAGGAGCTGGTGTATAGAGAAATGCATAAAAATGGAAGGATGTCTCCTCTCTTCCCAGAACCTTGCAGGGTAACAAGCACTCTTGTCCATGGTGAATGTTTTCTCAAGGCTGCTGCTTCACAATACAGTAGAGAACATTTTCTGGGCACAGCAGGATGGTTTGGACTAGAGATGTATTAGAATTGGGAGGTACATAGCAGGAATGGTGTGTCTGAGGGTAGCTGAGAGGCACAGTGACAGGGTCACAGCATGGCAAAATAACTGAGGCTGGCAGGTACCTCTGGAGATTAGCTGGTCCAACCCCTGCTCAAGCATGGTCAGTGGCAGCAGGCTGATCAGGCCTGTGCCCTGTCAGCTTTAGAGCATCTCCAAGGATTGAGACTTTGCCAGCTCTGTGGTCAACTTGTGCCAGTGCTTGATAACCTTCAACATAACCAAGTTTTTCTCTTACATTTTAAATGAAACTTGTTTTTCCATTTGCGAGGTCACTCTACAGTGTCTGGGAGG
Organism: Grallaria varia; assembly: GCA_013396735.1. Lineage (NCBI taxonomy): Eukaryota > Metazoa > Chordata > Aves > Passeriformes > Formicariidae > Grallaria > Grallaria varia. Next base: position 419,701 of record VWZG01002899.1, on the reverse strand, counting down.
CTATCATAGGAAGCAGCAGGTTGGTGCCTGCAGGAGAGGAACAAGGGAAGGGATGAGGGGCTGCCTGATGAGTGGGAACTTCTGTAACCACCACCACTCAGCCCCACAACAATTTGATGTGGTGATGTCAAGATTTATTTTCTTTTCATATTTGACAAGACTTTTGCAGAAGGACACTGCTGGACACAGATTTTCAGTGCTTGAAGAGCAGTTGGCAAGAAGCTGGAGAGGCTGTGGGTGAGGATGGTCCCTCCAGAGCCTCCTCATTGCTCGGGCAGCAGGGACATCCACTGCCCTCCCTTGGCCACCTCCTCTCCCCACCTGACTGATGCAGGTGCTGACAGTGGGATGTGAAAGATACTTCTGCCTTGCTGGATGTGTATGCGGGATCTGAGTGGGAAGGGCTGAGGTTTTCATGCAGAAGTTGATTAACTTCTTTTCCCAAAACATTCCTGGGGTGTATTTGCATTGAGTCACCTCCCTTCTGGTTTCGGACTCAAAAATAAAACAGTGAAAGGAAAAAATCCTGATGGTGACAGGGCAAGCTTAGATGTTAAAATCAGCTCCCCTTTGTGGGTAGGAGCTCATTTATACACATGATTTATGCCTGTTGGAATGAGAGGGACAGACTTAACAAATGACAGGTTTTGAATGGTTGCAAGTAATGTTATTAATGTCTGCTGACTTGGTGCCCTGCCCAACTTTGAACTTCTTTCAGTTGTATGGGGCTGAACAAGAGCTGCGTGAGTTTTGAAATATTTCCACATAAAATAAGCTCTGAGACAGATGGAGAAATGTGAGTTTCCTAATGGGGCCTAGTAAGAAGAGTGAAGGGATAAAAAAAAATAAAAAAGGGTCATAAGAATCTTCCTCAATTGAAACAAAACCAAAACATCAGAAGGAATAAATTCCAGTGCCAACCACTGTCGCCTGTGGGGTTGCACCACTGCTGCCAATTAGAGGGCAGGCTTTTTCAAAAAGGCATTTGTAATACCTTTCACCTTTCTTTGCAGGCCTGGCTGATCAAGCTGCACTGCATCCATAACTCCAGTAACTACAGCCTCCCCGGCCAGTGCCATCGAATCCCAGCCTTAATTTATTTAAATGCATACAAGATGATTCAGTAGGTGCTAATGCTGCTAATTCAGTAGGTGTTAATGCGTGAATAATTATAGACATATTTAAGCAGCTGGTGCTGTGCCTTCAAAAGTTTCTGTGCATGGAAATTAATAGCTCTGTGGTGGCATGTGTGCTCTAGATGTTATAAAATGAAGATGTTGGTAGCAGCTCCATGGTAAAGTTTGAGTCAAGATTTTCACTTGAAGTGGAATGAAAACTTCTTGTTTTACCCTTGGATGACTCCAGACATGGTACAACAGATCCTCAGGAACAATCTGATTTTTTTCTGCATTCTTTAAAAAAGACCCACTGGTTTTTTACATCTGTCCTTGATTTCCTTTCATTTCTCAGGATCCCCAATAGCACAAGCTCAGTTCTGACAAACTTCCTCCACATGGGTGTATTGACGACATCTTCAAGCCAGGCTAGCTGAGAACAGCATGCACAAACAAAAATTCCCCTTACCTGCAATAGCTGTTTGGAGCAATGTGAGGAATAGATGCTGGGTCTGCTCCTCCTTCAGCTAAAGGCTGGTTACCTAGTTCCAGGTTAATGCTTTGTCTTGAGCAGGTGACAGGGCACCTCAGATGGACCCACCTCATAGAAAATACACCTATATGAAATGCAAACACAGCAGAATGACAGTGAAAACAGGGGCAATGGAAATGACAGTCCATTTTGTTCCCCACTGACTGCAAATAATACTTTCTCATTTATTTTGCTGTCAGGACCAAAGGATTTCTAGGCTTCTGCTCAGAGGTGCTCAGCACCTTGCAGGATCAGTCCCCACAGAGACCTGGGCTGATGCAAGCATTGACAGCAAGGTTTTGCCGTGTCAACTGTTTGACTTCGGGACAGAAAGCAGGGTCGAGTTGATGCTGTCTGGTAGATTTCCCTGGGTCATCCTGACAGCTGTAGAAAGCCCTTTATTGCTTTTACCAGATAACTGGGGGAGCCTGCTTTCTTTCTTATCCCCTGCCTTCTTGTAAAGGAAGCGTCAACGCTGCTTCCCCTCCGGCTGCCTGGCCGGTGACAGTGCCCGGCACAGCCTTGTAGGGGAGGGGTCCTGCCAAGCAGACCCACAGCGAGGGCTGCAGAGCCAGGCGTTTTCTAAATAAACATACACCGTGAGAGCAGAGAGCTGCACAGACTGACTCTGCTGTTATTCCAGCATTTTTTGCCTAGAACAGGTGATGGGACCTCTGGTCCGTCTGTTTGGAGTGGCCACTCTCAAAAAGTGGCATGGCTTTGGATGGGAACCAGTACACAGACATCTAGGATGTCACAAAGCTTAGACTAATTAAATAAGCATTGCTCTAGCAGCTGTTTTAAATAGCTGCACATCAGCCTGACTTCCAGTGCCTTAGTTTTTTATAGATGAATATCTTGTGAAGGTTTCACATTATCATTTGGATGAAATACAGATTTTTGAAGACGAAATGATATCCAGTGCTTTTTTGTATTTCCAGGAATGTCATGTTAATATGTTCTCTGTTCCTCTGCAAAAGGCATAAAGCTCTCTCACCAGTATCAGACATACTGCACAAGAATGGCTCACAATGGTTAATTAAAAAAAGTCCGGGATGACAGGCTACAAGGTCTGTTCTCATGTGCTTTGTATGCAGGCAAGGAAATCTCAGAGTTCATGAATGGTTCATTTATCCTGCACTTTAACTTATCTGCTTCTTGAGTGCTCCCAGTCTTTTAAAAATGTTGTATAAATTTGCACTGGATACCCCTCGCCTAAACTGATTATCAGTATCAGATCCAAAAATAATTTAATTCCTCTAAACATTACCTGTTGCTTCCTGCTCCACTGTACAATAGTTTATTGTCTGGCTCTGTTGTGTCACATTTTGTCCTGTCAGCTGAAGCCACAGATGGGCTGAAAGGAGAGATGAAAGTGTTCTGCACTGCTTTACAAACCATAACCCAAAACCCAGGGAATGCACTTTACATCAGATGCCCCCTAGCCATGCAAGTAATGACTATTTTACCTTCATCTTTGTACTGATATCTGTGAGTTGTCTGGGATTCAGAAGTATGTATGGTGCACAGGGTGAGGGGGGCAGAGGGGATTCATTAGATAAAAGCTATATTTTCCTGACTTGTCAAAAATGTGCACTGTAAAAGAACTCACTTTGTTTTACAAGCATATCCCAAGAATTTGCTTTTTCTATTCTTACTAGTTACAGGAAAGTTGAGTGTTTGGTGTAGCCCAGTATTTTTCACTTCATACTCCTGCAGGAGCAGAAACGTGAGGAAGACTGACCTGTTTCTGTCTTCTCATGAACAAGTAATTTTCCTCTACCCCTTTGTCCTAATTCTGAGGTGGGAGGTGTCTGGTGTTTCTGCTCATGAGAAAAGCACCTCTCATTCTCACCGCTCTCCCTAAGGTGCTGCTGCTGGGAATGGGCTGTGCCCTGGGAACACCCACTGGCAGGAGGGGTGGTTCTGCCTCTTCTGCAATCCCAGCTGCTGGGGAATCACCCCCAGCCACCCTACTGCTGCCTTCTTGCTGGGGAAACCACACTTTCCCCATCCCTGAGACAGAAGTAACTCAGGCTTGAAACTTGTGTGTAACTCAGGTATAAAGTACTTTACTGGCTCATGGTTTCTGTCTCACAGGTCTTCATTATTGCCCTGATTTTTGGGGGGACTTTCTCCTTCACATCATTTCCCCACTTTAGTTTTCAGTTTATTTTGAAAGACCTATCTTTTTCTATACATAAATACACAAAAAGAGGAAAAAAGGGAAGGGAAGGGAAGGGAGAAAGGCAAAAAGGCTAAAAATAACCTCAAACTCTACCTCCCTGAAAGAAAAAAAGCAAAACAAAAAAGAGGAAAATAACAACAAAAGAAGAGAGCAGAGCTATGCAAGGCCCTTGGCATATGTAAAAAAATGCAACCACAAAGTACTAGCAGGAACAGACCCATTGGCTCTCCTCCCAGAATAAAACCTGAACAACATGAGACAATTTCTTGCTTCGGTCCAGGTCACACACATGTCAGACTGCCCCCAACGCCCACCTGTTGGGTGCCACTACTCCAACACCCATGGCTTGTCCTCACTGCCAAAACCCCCCAGAAGAGTAGGCCTTTTTGCTCATCTTCAAGGACTATAGCTACCTTTGGCTCCTGAGGAGGCAGGCATTTATATTTAAATAAGCTGAGAACTCCACCAGAAATGTCCTGACAGCAGCTTGTTCTATTTGGTTCCCCTTGGACTCTGTCTAGACCAGTGTGCTGGGAACAGCAGATCTGTATGGCAAGGTAAGGACAATGTGCAATTAGGCTGGAGCACTGTACCCACATCAGTCCTGGATGCAAGGAAATATAGCTGGAAGCTGCTTCCCATCCTGAAACAAGCTTGTGTTTATCAGTTTGTTTAAGAGCAAAGTGTAAAGACAAGATAGGATTTGATAGCTAAGCCATGCTCTTGGGACGCACAGAGAGCAGGGAGAAAATTCTCATCTTTCAAAATCCTTGAAAAGAGTCAAAGGAATATATGAAGGTGAATATGATTCCAGAGTTGTGTGTCTCGCATTAAACCAGTTATACGTGTTCACCAGTGATTCTGCAACAGGGTCAGTCTTTCTAGCACCAAAAAAGTGTCTTGTTATCTACATACAGCATTTTCTTCTAGCGCTCCTCAAAATTGTTCCCTGGCCGTCACAGTGGATTTGGGCAGTAAGAGTGGGGTGGGTAGCCTTCCTAGAGAGGTCCCACAGGCATGGGAACAGGTCTGGGATGAGGCCAAGGGCCTTGCTTAGGGCAGCCTTCAGAGATGTCATTGCTGTGCAGCCTTCTACAAATAGGGCATGGAAATAACGTGAAACCTGGGGTTGAGGGGCTGAGCTTGGCTTGAGAAGCCAGGGTGAGGCAGAGGTTTGGGAGGGGACAGCAGTATAGATGTGGCTCCACAGAGTGGCACACACACCTGTGGCCAGTACAGTGTTGTCTATGCCAGAGAGCCCCACTCCCTCCCGAAATCACTGCCTGGGACTCAAGATCTTGGTGCTGAGGAGTTCAGGGAGTTGTTAATACTGTCTAAGGACCTCTCCACATAAGTCCAAAACCATGACCCTTCTGTTCAGCATCTGCCAAATCCTGAGGCACCTGAAACTCTGTGTCTGCCTGTTGAGGAACACCTCACTTCCATTTGGCAGCCTACAAGAGCTCGGCACTTTTCTTAGGCTGGGTGTTGTTCCAGCCATGTGGCCCAGGGGCTTGGGCCAGCACTGTTTCCACCTGATGCTGTGTTCTGAAGGAGGAAAGTTGCAGTGGTGGTCTGATTACAGGTTAATTTTATGTTAAATAGTCATTTCCAGTTCTGTACAAATAGAGGTTGGAGCAAGAATGAGACCCCCTCAGAGTCCCACTCTGGGCAGGTGACTGAGCCCGAAAGCGCTATTGCTCACTCTCTCCTTGTTGTCCAAATAATCTTTCACAACTCCTTGCCAAATGGAGAAGTTTCAGCAGGATGAGCTGATGTTCCTTCTCCTTTCTCTCTGGAAATGCCAGGGTATGGGTCCTTGCAAGCAGCTGAGGCAGCAGGCTTGGGGGAGAGATCTTATCTTTGGTCTGTCTGTTGACCACCATCACCAAGAGCACCTTCTCAGGCTTTTTTCTGAGTGAAAATCTGGCTTTTCCTCAAGCTTTGAAACAAAGCAGACACGTAGGACATATGAGGTGGGGAGGGGCGGAAATTAAGCTCAAGGTAATATTTCACAGCCAAGGTATCTTATTGGTCCTTTCAGCAGTCCTCAGCACAGGAGAGGGTGCTAGTAAGGAGCATCTGGACATGGTGCCTATGTGGGGAGAAGAATGGGGTTAAAAAAAAAGTCTGATCTAAATTTAAAATATTATACAAGAAAAATAAGTTGAGGAAAACAGACACCCAAGGGATTGTTTCTGCAGTGGAGACCTGCTTCTACTCTAGGCAGAAAGGAAGCACACTTCATCTTATGCAGGCATTTACAATGACAAATTTATAAATAAAATACACAACTAGAAGGCATTTGGGGACTCACCCATAAGAAATTCAGTGAAGATCTTAATGCTTCAAAATTAAAGTTTACAAAATGAAAATCACTGTAATTTAAAAATGTGCTTTTTACATTCTATTCTTGTTCACAGCACAGGCAGAGGGAAAAGCTCCCAGGTGTGGGGCAGGGTGAGGGGCGCAGCCAACTCTATGCTGACAATAACTGATAGGGACCACCCTGTGCTGGTGCTGTAACCCCCCCTCAGCTGTGTTTGGTTTGCTAGAACAGATGTAGCCTGCTTGTCCAGGGATGGTTCAGCATGGGACCAAATGACAGCTGCGGGAAGAAGCCACAGATTTCCGCCTGAGGATTCCTCTCTGCAAGAGGCCCGAGTTGCCCTGAATCAGTGGCACTGATCTGCACTGGGTGTGCTGAGAGTTAGGCCTTCAGGGGGTTAGGGTATTCCAAAACCACAGGGACAACAAATTGGTCATGGAGAATGTGCCTCCTCTTTGACCACATCCAGCATATGCAATTAGATGGGAAACTCTGCATCTTGGTGTTAATTGCTGGATGATTCCTTGCAAATCCTTCTCCTCTGGGATTCAGACTCTAAGTAAATGCATGATAAAAACAGCAGATAAGACAGATTTAAAACTGCTTTGTTCATCTATAAAGGAAACACGAGTGCCATTTCAATTGTGCCTGATAATAATATAATAGTTTGGGTTGGACGGGACCTTTAAAAGTCATTTAGTCCAATCCCTCTGCAATGAGCAGGGTCATTTTTAACTAGATTGGGTTGCTCAGAGCCCTGTGCAATCTGACCTTGAATGTGTACAGGGATGGGTCATCTGGCACCTCTCTGGGCAACTGTGACAGTGTTTAACCACCTCATTGTAAAAAAAATTCCTTATATCTAGTCTAAATTGACTTTCTTTTAGTTTAAAACCCTTACCCCTTGTTCTATGAAAACAAAATGTTTTGATATAACCTAGCAATTAGTAATATATTTAATAATAATGATGATAATAATAACCACCTAACAATTACTCAGTAATAAAATTAATTATGATGACTTTGTAATATTAGACATCCTCGTAAGACGAGTTTGCAAGGACAGCACAGAGTGAATACATCACAATGCAGGTGTCCATGAATTTGCTGGTATGGCACAGACCAACTGCACAGAGAAGGCTGACCAAAGCTCATGAGGTTGCGTAAAGTCGAGCTGACCAACCTTTGAACTGCTCCAGGAAAAGTGGATCTTGCTAAGGGTCCAGTAGTGGCCACATGCCAGCTGTCTCAGGAAAAAAAGTCAGGAGGTGTTTGCAGAGCTCAGTGGAAGGAGTACGTGGGGCACCTTTGTCACCAGCATGGCTGTAGTGTGATGTGCAGGGACAGGCAGGGAACCAAGGAGTGGCAGGGGTCATAGGGAGAGCCATGAGCAGGCATCTTTCTCTCAGTTGTTTGAGAAGAGGAATCAATAGAAATAAATTAGTCTTTTTTTATTACAGTGAAATGAATGGAGCAAGGGAGGTTTTCTGGGCTCATATATTTACATTTTTCTTCAGTGCTCCCTCAAACCAACCAAAAACCTTGGAATCCTCTCTGGAGTATAAAAAAGAGCATCTTATCACTGCTTGTTTTCTCATACAACAAAGGGGGAAAAAAAGGTAAGGCAGAGGAAACAGGACATGCTTTGGGCACCTACACTTCATGGTAATGGTGGGCTCTGTTTCTGTCTTCTTAATGCTTATTTCAAGCCAGCCAAAAAGGGTGACAACTTGGTTGGCTTCCTACAAAGCTTACTCTTGAGTGGGAGATTTCCTTTGGAAAATACTGCATTAGTGGAAGGGGAAGAATCAGTGGAGCATGATCAGGGTGTGATCATTGACCTGAAGAAATGTGTGGTAGTGCAGTGACACATTGCTTCCAAGAAACAGGAAACAAACCAACTAGAAAGACAGAAAAATGCTTCATTTCATAACTGGCCTGTGAGAGTTCTCCTAGTATCTAATAGGCGGTGCCTTATGTGCCAAATACCTAACAAATTCATGAAAAAAGGAATGTAACCCAAGTTTTACTGAAACATAAGAATGTTAAAATTCAGGATCTCACCAGCAACAGCGTGGGAGTCTGACAGGACTGGTTTTGAAAGACTCTGCCATGTCTACTGTTATTTATTCTGCAGAAGAACTGGAGCCATTGATTTTATGGCTGAAAAGAGTGTGGAGAGCAGCAGCGTAGACACTGGAGAGGAAATTGTCCCCTGGGTAATATGGTGCCATGGAAATCTGATGGCCAAAGTCACCAGATGGTGCTATTGTGCACACTATTTTTGTGCGCGTGTGACCATTGTCCATGCTTTGAAAAGACTTGGAGGGGTTTCTCTGCAGGGTGAGGGCTTTGGGGTGGTTTTCTCTCTCCCTTTGTCCCTCCTGGTCCAATGCAGACCTTAAGGCTGAGCTCTTCTAGACTGAGCGCTGCCTCGTTGGCCCTAGCTCCCAAGATGGGGACCACCTCCATGCTGTACCATCCTCCACTGTTGAAGTTAAAGCATAAATTAAACAAGCTATACACAGATAATTGCTCATTCTGTATCACTGATTTCTTCCCTTTGGGGAATCCAGACATCTTCAGGCAAGAGGATGTAATAAAAAAGCAGGGGCTTCCACGATGCCCAAGGAGGCAAGGAACATATCTGTTCATCTCTGATCAAATGAAGCACCTTCTGAAGTATTCCACAGCAAAATTCCCCTGCAGCCAGGCACAAAATATCCATCCTTTAACCTACAATCCCACAGAACTGAAGGGCACTGCTCTGTGCCCCAAGAGAGCACTTCTTTCTGGAAAGGCTCTGCTGTCTCTTCTGAGTTCTGATCAACTCCCAACAGCAGGGTCAGGTCCTGAGCAGCTCTGCTGCACTGAGGCATGATGAGCAGAACATGGTCCAGGTTCAGAGAGACCTGTCTCAGTTCCTGTCACCTACAGAATAATATGTATAATATTACGTATCTACATAATATTATCTATTTAATAGTTATACTTCAGGTGCATACAGGCATATATTAATAAAAATGCATATTTTCATATACATAACATGTCAAACTGTAATTATAATATGTAATATGCTGTATACCTCCACAATAGTACCTAATCCCTGCAAAACACCTGTATAACATTATCCCTGTGGGAGCCTCTCCTCAGAGTGAGCACACTGCATGCTGCCATGCTTGCTGTCCTTGGGGACAATTGTGGGAACCACCTACTTCATCTCTCCCTGCCTGACATCTTGTTCTCCGCTATGACCGTTGCTGTGGTACTGATAACTAATGCAGGTAAATGTGCAGGAGGACATAGATCTGGCCTCAGACGTGCCTTTGCAGAGCTCTGTCCTCGTGCATTCATTAAATTCCACAGGACAAAACCTGAGCTGCAGGGGAAGGTGTCAAGTTGGCCAAGCTAAGACCTGGCTTCAGCATCTTGCAGAGGCAGAGATGCAGACTGAGGTAGAGGGTATAGACTGAAGCTACAGAAGGTCGATGTATCCATACCAACTGAGTATTCACAAGTCATTGTGGGGACAGTTGTGGTCCCACCACCCTTTATGGAAAATGTGGGGAAAACGTAGGGGGGAAAAAGTGTTGCAGTATCCAGAGAAAGTCAACAAAGCTGATGAAATGTCTGGAGCACAAGTTATATGAGAAGCAGCTAAGAAAGCTGGGGTTGTTTAGCTTGGAGAAAAAGAAACCTTATTGCTCTCTACGACTTCCTGAAATAAGCTTGTAGGGAAGTGGGGTTGGCCTCTTCTCGCAGGCAGCTAGTGATAGGATGAGAGGAAATGCCACCAGTTGTGCCAGGGAACGTTTAGATTAGATATTAGGAAAGGATTGTAAAGCATTGGAACAGACTGCACATGGAAGTGGCAGAGTCACCATCCCCAGAAATGTTTAAAAAATGTGTGGGTATGGCACTTGAGGACATGGTTTCATGATGAACACTATGGTGATGCTGCATTGACGGTTGGACTAGATGATCTCTAAAGATCTTTCTCAACCTTAATGATTCTATGATTCTGTGATTCTGTGTTCAAGTTTACGAATCATAAATATTTTTTTCTGCCCATTCTACAAGTCTCTTAGTGAACCTGTTTCTCTGTTGACTGTTCTCTAAATCTTTTTTAAAATGCATAAGCAGTTTCTAAACAGTATTCATACACAAAGCATGACCCTGAGATCTTGAGTAAGAAACGAAAGGTATAAATGGGCATTTTTAGAGTGTCATTGCAAGATATATTGGGAGTACAGCTGAGAGGACTAAACCCACTTCAGCTTCATCTCCTTTAACTAAAGTCCTGATACTGCATGTGTCCACTAGGCTGAGGACCTGACTCTACTGCTCCAGCTCCACATGGGGAGTGGGGGTGAAAGGACCCTGCTGTCTCTGCTGCTTGGACAGTAGCGTGCTCTGAGCAGGGGAATCCATCCCCAAACCCAGAGGATAAAACCCTTTTGTCCTAAAGCACCCTGCTGCTCGCTGAGTCCTCTCCCTCGGTGTTTAAAACCAGGGTGACACTCAAAAGTAGAGGGTGGGGAGCAGACCCTCTGAGTGGGTGCCTTTTGCCTTGCCTGCTCCAGACCAAGCCCACTGCAGAGTCCCAGCAGCAAAGTAATGTGAAAAACCCACGGGGAGAAGCAGTACTGGCCTGCAAGGGCCCCCACACAGGGACAGGGATGGGGCTGGGATGGGGGCGCTCCCCTGAGTGAGCACAGCTGCTGGAAGGGGATGAAGCCGCATCCGAATGCTTTTAACAACAGACACAGGACTTGAATCAATAATACAAGAAAGCCTGTGGTCGGCGGCATTTCTGGCCACAGCAGATGGACCACCATTCAAGGAAGGGTTTGAGGCTTCCTCTGCCTGAGGGGATTTTAAACCACATTCCCACATTTCAGGCAAGTACCCTCATCTCTCTCTGGCCTGTAGGTCCATGTAGAAACTGCAGTGTTGCACAGCCAGGAATCACAGGACTGGTAGGAAACTGAGTAGAAAGCATGACTTTTGTAGGGCATTTGTCTGGACAGAGGCTGCTCTGGTGTCTACACTCAAGAGCATCTCTGTCCATGGAGATACTCATACCTCAGCTGGTTATGACCCTGCACTACCTGATTTGACTTGAGGTTGTATTTCACTTTGAAGTTCACCCTGCTCTGAGTGGGGGATGGACTAGATGACCCCCAGAGTTATCTTCAAAGCTAAATTATTCTGTGATTCCATGTCTATCACTGTTTTTTATCCAGCTACTGTTTCATGTAAAATCCCTCAGTGAAGTTGCCTAGCCATTAGGTACAGGCATGTTCCTTCTTGCCTGTTCTACCTCTGCCTCCATAAATCTAGGGAAGCTCGGCTGTGGAGGTACAGAGTCCTCAGCAGGTTTTTAGCTAATGTGTAAAGATTAAAAGCTACTACAGTTGCCAGTAAAGGCAAGACTCTCAGGGCCACTCTAAATTAAGTAAAAGCTCCATTAATTTGATCAAAGAAATAAATGATATATCATAATGTTTTGTATAACGTGGTTATTTAGTTCTGTATAAAACTTTGTACAGAAATCCACCCTTTTTCTGGTACCTTTGAACAGACAGAAATAACTCCACCATATTACAGATAATATAAAACTGTATTTAATCACAACAGAAAATCATTGGTGTATTTGTTGGGTATGAACACAGTTATCGAATGTTATTATATACAAAATCATTATATTAAATGAAGCCTGAAATATAAATACATTTATAGTAACTTTTAGAGGCAAAAAAATAAATTCAAACTATATTTAAATATTGATTTAAATGTGTTATTTTTTTATCCATCATGTTTAGATATGGAAAAATACAGTCAGCACTTATTGTATAATCAAAGATATAAAGAATATACATTGACTCAGACACTGTAAAACAAAAATGTTGAATTTTGACATTTTTAAGGTGAGAAGAGTTATACTTTAAAAAAAAATATTTTCAAAAGTGTGTGCTGTTTTCAAGATGTATTTATTTGCCATGAAGTAACAAGTTCCACAGCATGGTGCGTTCTACAGCAGATGAAAATATTTAGTGTGTTAAATTTATGGCCGAGGGCAAAGAGCTGAACTTGGGAACCTATTTAAAGTGCAGTGGAAGTCTGTAAAGATAACGATGGGGAGTTGAAAGCAGTGAAGCCTCAGACAGTAATATCTCAATAACAAAGAGCTGATACTTTGCTGCAGAGGCTTTCTCAGCAACAGTTGGTCCATTTTTGTCATTATGTCTAATCAAGTCCAGTCTTGCCTCAGCCTCCTCAGCCAGCAGACATCCAACATTTAAATATAACCGTATGTGTCCAGCGTGATTACAAGTGTCATAACGCGCTCCCGGCTCTGTCCTCCCACCTCCAGCTGGCCCCAGACCCCAGGGTGTCACATTCCAGGTTTCATCATCTGAGCGTGCGTGCCAGTGGTGCATGAGGGCTCAGGGAAGGGGTGTGGGGTGGCTGTCACCCATGGAGAGAGCCTTGCCCCCTCTGAGACGAGCTACAGCCCCAGCCACCTACAGTGGGAAGCATCACAAATCCTGCCAAAGAGTGCTGGAGTCAGTAAGGGCTTGGGCTCTCAATGCATCCGGATTTCTTCGGGTGATCATGGACTTCTTCACACCTTCATTTGTTCTGTGCTGCATAAGCCCTTTGGCAGCTTTCTTGTGCTGGAGGGGCTGCCCAGGAGGTGAGCCATGTCTGCCTGGCACTGCCCCTGACCCCGCTGGCAGCCGGGCATGCAAAACCCCACCCCTGCCAGGCAGAGGGTAGTATTTGCCTTCTTGTGCAAGTGGAGACATGAGGCAAGAGCCAGAGGCTGGAGCTGTCTGAAGTGCTCTCTGCAATTACACTGGAAAATTCATTAGCATGAGTCAATGGCAAAAAAGAAAGTGGCAAGGAACAGACAGGACCCTCTATTAACGCATGAGAAGTTTCACAAGGTAAACAACTTTGCTCCTAATTTGCTGAGGTTCTAACATTGCCTGCATGGCTTAATGCTTTTGATAGGATTTCTACTTTGAGCTGATACAACAAAGACATTAAATTATCTGTACTACTTATTAATTATGTACAGCACTGGAATCCCAGTAGTGGTTTTGGTTACATTTTTAGACTAGTTTTAGCAAACAACATCTACTACTCTGAAGGAAGTAGAGGAGGACAGGCCTTTCCACAGCTGGAGTGGGATATAGGGTTTTATTCACCTCTCCTGAGTTTCACCAAAATCCCCATCTCATGGCCTTTTCCAAAAAGTGCTGAACAGCCTGTGGAAGTGATGCGGTGGTCCAGCACAGGTGACAGATACATGACCTGGGACTAATAAGTACCTTGAGGCCACTTCTCTGAGCCCAGCTCCAGATGGGATGAGGAAGGCACTGAAGCTGTTTTGAAATAACCTCCATATAGTGAGTTGCATATTCCGTGAGGGAACAAAGGCCTTGAGAAGGTGGTTCTGCTAAAATGTTTTTAGGTTTATAGTTTTCCTTTCGATATAATGGTCTGTAGTAATATTGGAGAGAACAGAGATGCACAGAGAACTCTGCTGTCTCTGCTGTGTTTCCCATTTGTACTGAGAGCCTGGAGGAGCAGGCACACCTCTGCTGTGGAGGCCAGGTGCTCTGGTGTGGTCTGGGCAAAGTGCCTGCACTATGAAAAAATCGAGGTATGATTTTAGTGTGGGAGCATGGGGAATGAGCAGTCCACCAGCAAAGAGGAAGGAAAGGTAATTTACCTCCCTTTTCTAATGCTGCCTCAAGTGCCATGCTGAAGCCAGGAAGGCAGAGGAGAGACATGTTGAGAAGAAAGGGCAGTAGGTTGCTCCACACTCCTCCCCTAGAAAGGAAGCTGAGTTGCTAATATTATCTGTATTTATTGTATTTGTGTGGTGCTGAGCTCATCTTTGAGACATCTGGGCCCAAGAACAGTAATTAAAATGAACAACTGTTGACAGCAGTTGTCACAAATTGAACAACTGGCATAAATCAAACAGCCTGGAGTCTCAGCCATCTCTCCAAAGGAGTGGATAAATACCATCTAGCCAAATTAAGAAAGTACTGTGGAGAGCAAATGTTTGTGGCACGGAGTCAAAAACATGCCATTGTTCTGTTTGGGTTCTGGAGGAGCAAATCCTCCAGCCCAGGTCCTCTCCTCAAAGGGTGCCTGTCTGCCCTCCATTCACCCTCACCCTCACCCTGCCTCTGATTCCAGCTATGGAACAAACAGAGCAGGGTTTCTGGCAACAGGGAAGGTTAAAAGCAGCAGCAAGCTCTGTCTGATGGTGGAGTTTGCATTACGGGCAAATAGCTGATGGCTTTGCTGCATACTGAAGTTTGCAGCTAACTAACGTAAAAACCAAACCAAAATCCCAACCAAAACCCTTTGAAATCCATGACATGCAAGTGTAGGATATGTTTTATAGGCAGCCAAGAGTAGCCAAGCTCATTAAAGCAAAGATCCATCTAACTCAATATTCCAAAGCAACAGTTTAGGGAACAGCATAAATATGGAATAGCAGATGTAGTGCCATTTTCCAAGCCTTCCCCTAACACCTGACCATTTGGAGCTTGAAGATATTTAAATGGCAAAGCTTGAGAAAACAAAATCTACCTTAGAAAAAAAACCAGACCAATCACATAACAATTACAGATCAAGTCCTTGGGACATACAAATCCAAGCAGCACCCTCTCTTGTTTCTTAGAAAGCTGATAGATTTCCCTTAGACCAGGGGACAATTTAATACTGAAGTCCCTTTGTAATTAAACAATTGCTTTTCTACTCTCTTTACAATGTCTTGAGTGTGGACCCAGGTGTGGGTCCTATCCAACAGCTTCCCTTTGTATCATACAGTTGAAAACACAGGAACTTTTCTAAAGGGGGTGACTAGAATTGCCTTGGTGCTGAGGCTCTTCTGTAGCCTATTGGGTCACCAAAAATCAGGGCTGAAAAAAGCTGACAAAGACACAGAGACACCTCCAGCCTCCCCCAGAGGGTTGCCCTGGCCCAGGGCCCTGCATGACCCCAGGCCAGCTGGATAGAGCGGGCTGCAACATGTCTCCAGCCCCAGCATTGAAGGTGGGACAGAAATGCAGAGTATTATTTCAGGAAGCTCCCTGGCTCCAGCACCACTTACTCACAGGGCGAGTTCTCGAGTTTTGCATTCATGTGGCTGCAAATAGGTGCAGGAGTTCATGCCTCATCACGTAGCTCCAGGAGTGGGGTCGGAGGAGCAGGAGCTGCATGTGGGACACGTGACAACAGCTAGGGCAAGAGGCATAGCGACAGACCACACTTTGATGCCCAGCTCTGCCAGACCCTTTCTCCTCCACAACAATTCTGATGCTTTACAAGAAGTCCTGTGGGTGTCTGCTCCGTGGCTGCTGTAGGTGCACCACCATGTGTCCAGCCCACCATCACTCTCTTTCCAGACCCTGCCCCGGCACTACTCCCAGTATTGCCCCTCAAGCTGTGTGTGAGGCAGCACAGATCAGCCTCGTTTCTCTAATATCCAGCAATTCCTTAAATGTTCAGGAAAGCTTGGACCTTCAGACCTTGTTCTTCAAGGTGGTCTTGGTTGTTTTACAATGGTGGTAAAAGGGGCGAGGGGCCTCACCTGCCAGTATTTTTTTCTCATTCCCTCACTCAGCAGGACCCATCTTCACCTCTGCAGACCTGAGGTAGTTCCTTGCGTCTTGATAGGGAAAAACACAAGTTTTCTGTTTTTTCTCAAAGTGATATGAAGGAGCAAAGACTGTGTGCATGCAACCTTTCAAAACATGTTTGCAGCTTTCTTTTTACCCTTATTTCTTCTGTGTTTGGCTCCAGTTGTGGCTTGGAGCACCATTATCCCAAGCAACATGCAAACACAACAGAAACACTGCTGGTGGCTAGAAGAGCTTGCCATCTTAATAGAATAAAAAAGTGCTGTGATATAGAAAAAAGTGCTAATTCATGCTGACATACTCTCAGCTGGAAATAAAAGCAATGGGTAAGTTCTGCTTATTTCCTCACAGCGTCAATTAAAGCTTCACACGCTGTGCTTCCAGCATCTCTGCTATTTCCAGTGGTGATCCCTTCAGGTCTGTCTCAGTCTTCCAGGCTGTCCTGCTTGAGTGACACACAATCATAACAGTGCTTTTCTAGAATAGAGAAAGTCCATGATCACTGAAGGGATGATTTGAGGTTGGCTCTTGGTCTTCAGGATTTAGCATTATTAATGAAATTCAGGTGGAAATAATACCTTGCTATATTTGGAGTGTGAGATATGTCTCCTGTAAGGCAGTAATTGTGGCAGAGTTTTACTTTTGGTAAGCTAAAGTAAACAACAGGCTGTCTAGATGGATATGATGTCCAAGTACTTTCCTATCACAGGGGCTGAGATGATGGCTCTGCTTGCTTTGTTTGCACTGGCCAGTATAAAACAATCTGCATACCATAATCTGAAAGGAAAGGTCAGCCCAAAGGTCACATGTTTTAAGGGTGCTACTTCAAAGACATTTATCTCGTTTACAACACCATTAAGTCCCTGGTAATGGTCTATTGTCTTTCATCATCTCAACCTCTTCACCTGCTTGTTTATGTTTGGCCAAGCCTCCCGAAGCGGGGTTCAGTGTAAGCAGGTGCTTGGTGGCTCCTGCTTGACGGAGCACACCCCGTGTTATTTGAGAAAGTGGCATACTATTGCAAGACTATCAACCTATAACCACAAGCATCCTCTTCCCCCTTCCTGTAGAAACCAGCAGTTAAATTCTGCAGTTTTCAGCTGTTGTTTTTGATACAGCCCTTCTTGTCTTTTTTGCACTGTTCAGGCTGGGATCTCCACTGAGGTGGCTCCTCCAAGATGACTGGTCCCTGCTGTTTCCTGTCACACCTCTCTAATCCAGTGCTGCCAGAGGATTCGTTTGCTTGTTATACTTGGGAAGTGTAATGACCCCTCTTCTCTTGATCCTTTTTTATATGATGTAAGTTGGAAGCCGACCCCATCACTACCATTAATCTATAACCACTAACGCAAGATCTCTTCTTGTTGCAGTAATTCAGATACTGTGGCATTGATTTCAGTGTGCATCACTAAAGCAAAGTCCATTAGCTGAATCTCCAAATCAAACCCTTTCCTAAAGGCCTTGGTGGTGTGGCCCAGAGTTATTTTTACATGCATAAATGCCCCCTTCCCATGGGCACTTCCTTGGGGTTGCTAGAATACCTGAGGCACAAAGTCAGAGAGCACTGTGGTAAGTTGCCCTGGACTGAGAAATTCAAGTCCTTCTTTCTTCTGTTTTCTTTTTTTTGCCAAGGTGCATCACAACTAGATACACATAGTCCGGTCATGACCAAAGGGCAAGGTTTAATCTCTTTACACAGAATCCTCTAGGAGTTCTATAATATTTGCAATTTCAGTGAGAGAAGACCTGTCTCTCCACATTTGCTATTGTCTCACTGAGATTCTGTGACCAAGAAAAGAACATGTTTTCATTCTCAGCTGTTTTGCTTTCTAATTGACAGCAACTCCTCCACTGTCAAGAGACAGTATGAAAAGGTAGGGACTATGTGGGGCATGCTGAGCATGGGGTCTTGTGCTGCTGGATGAGGAGGATTGCTGAGCCCCTGGATGGGAAGGAAGAACTAGTGCCCTAGGTCTTGGCTGAAGACTGATGGAAATAGCACCAGGAGTCACTCAAGAGCACTCACAGAAGGATGGCCAGGTGCCACCTTCATGCGGACTAGGGCCCCTCCTACAGTCTTGTGGCATTATCAGTCACTCAGTTATTATCAGGCATTGTCATTGTTCTTTCTAAATGTTATCCAGTTGATCACAAATTCTCTTAAGTTCCCTTTCCACCATGAGGTAGTGGGGGACATTTCACAGACTTTTCTAGGAAGAGTTGGTAAATAAGATTTCCACTTAGAGGTTTCCCATATAAGTTTTCTTCCACACATAACTGAACTGCACTTAAATGTTTGGGCTGAAATTCCCATGCCATGTTGAATTAGCTAGGAAAATAATCAAATTAAGTGATCTGAACTTTCCTATCAATAAGAAAGAAACTCTCCCGATGAATTCTAGCACCGTTGCATTTGGCCCTTGTGTCTTAAAATTACTTTAGAACTCAGAATATGCTTTTTCCTGTTCCCATGAAAAAGTAGTCAAAAATTCGGGCTGCC
This sequence comes from Grallaria varia, assembly GCA_013396735.1. Classification (NCBI taxonomy): domain Eukaryota; kingdom Metazoa; phylum Chordata; class Aves; order Passeriformes; family Formicariidae; genus Grallaria; species Grallaria varia. The sequence goes on along the minus strand of VWZG01002899.1, from coordinate 401,366 downwards.
ACATCTGAGTAGGCTTTGCCTAAATTTTGGCAGCTTTTATTGCAAATATTCTGCCTGCCCTGAGCATAACTGAGCTCAGGCAGTGTGGGACTGAGTAAGACTTTTCCCAAGACTGTTTCTTCAGGCTCTGGTGTCCCAGGCATGGCTTGGAAAACAGAAAGCATCCATCTTGTGCTCCCTGTGCCTCCCACCTGATACCACAGAGGCTGCAGGAGTGGGTACAAAACAAGCAGTGAGGAATGCAAAGGTTGGAGAATGGGAAAGAGCAGCTATACAGAATTAATTCTGGTGTTTGGTTGTGAAGCAGAGGCTGGAGCAGACCCAGACTGAGGAGACAGGAAGGATGATGGTGGGGAAGTGTCTCCTACGCACTACAGCACTTATTTCTGTAGAACTTTTGTTTTGTCTTTTGCATGTTCTCTGACTGGCAGGTGAAACCTTTGGTAAAAATTGGTGAAAAGACACAATTCTCAGCCTGCAGTGAAGTCCAGTAATAGGAATTTTTTTTTGTTTGTTTGTTTAAACTGGGATGAATACCCGAAATACTGTTACTTGTTTTTTATTTGTGATGGGCAATTTTTTTTCTTTACGGTGGTGCCCCTGATTCCAACATTTCTTAATCTTTAATTTTTAGCTTTGCAGCATTATGCCCCTTTCATATACAGTTAGTGTACAACTTACTATAATATATGAAATTATATGTCTTAAGATGATATGTGATAAACACACCTTTGCATGTGTCTATATTTCTGTATATTGCATTGCCATAGAATTTTAGTTTTCATGTATTCCAGAAGTGAGGAAATGTATTATTTAATAGGAACGATGTTAATCACTGGAAATGTATAGGTTTTAACTGTTTGGTATCTAATTACCATAAATGCTTAATATTTATCAAAGTTCTACAAAAGTGGATTCATGTTTATAAACGAGTATGTAGTTACTGGAAATTTCAGAGGAGTTTTATAATTCTGATATCTCTTTTATAATTCTGATACCAACCATATACTGCAGATGTATTTTTTTATTAATTGCATTATCAGGCCCAGAATTCAGAACTGAGTTTTCCTGTGTGTGCTCTCGTGGTCACATGCTTCTATTTGCAGTCTGAGGCTGTAATTAACAGCCTGTTCTTCATCTTTTTAATGCAGCTTGCTTTTCAGTAAGAACAGTGCCAAAATGTTTACAGTTGATAGCTGGGAACCATGCTCTTTCTCTTCTTTTCTCTGTCAGTTCTGCTGAAAAGCTGAGGATGCCCAGGTTCTCAGCTGGCAGAAGGTGGAAAAATGCCAAGAAATTCAAAGGAGTCATGCTGAGCTTCACCAGCCAGGAACTTGCCCCATAATTTTTATTTTAGGCAGAAGAGGGAGAGTAAACATTTCCATGGGCCTGGAAAGAACTCCTTTCTACATGCTTATTACATGCTTCAAATGGACGTTTTTAGAAATCAGTCAGTAGTTGCTCAAAAATGAAAAACAGGCTGGTTCTGCATCTGTCTGCCTGCACGCTCATCGAACAGGTACAGCCCATAACTTGTTCCACAGAGTGAGAATTCTGCACTAGCTCCACGAAAAGTGGGAAAAATTGTCAAATGGGACATCAGGTGGAAATTACAAAGCTCTTACTGGTTTGGCTTAATTTTCTGTCTTGTCCAACTCTGCCACCCTCCCCAGTCCGTGCTTCTCCCATCCAGCCAACAAAGCTGCTTATAAAACCTGATGTGGCGCACTTAGGGCAGGCATGCTGAAAATCAAAATGATGTGTTGGGCTTTTTTTCTGAAACCAAACCTCAAAGTGACCCATTCTCAGAGGTCCTCGCTGTAGCTGCCAGGTGCCTGTCATGCAAACACCTGCTGCTGTGTTACCTGGCGAGGGTCCCAGTGCAAGCTCCACGCTGGACCAACTCTTCTTCCTTGTTTAACAAGCCACCAACACCTCAAAAAATGTGATTCAGACTCTGAACTAATACAGAGCTATAAGACAAGGAATGCTGTTGATACACTGCCAATGTTCACTGCAATTACCTGGGTTGGAATAGCAGTAATGCAGTGTTTCTGGTGTTGTTCCTCACAGTGGGATTTGAAATGGTTTATTTACCAATAATTTTACTCTACCTCTGACAGAGTTCTATCCTTAGTGAATTTTTTTCACCAACAAGACTAAATATACCAGTGTAGTTCTACCATGCCTGTCTCTTTGTTCCCAGATTCCATATGACCAGTAGAGGCGGACTATTTGTTTAAGGGAGTACCCCATTTTATCCTCATGTCATGTGTGCAGAGTTTTACAGAGCTTCCTTTCTTTTCAAGAATACTCATCTTTGGGAGCTCTGAACAGTGAGCTGCGTATATGGATGTACAACACAAAGCGCGTAGTTTTTAAAAGGTTTTCCCTGCTTGGACCATAGGTAATTTTTAACAGGTCTAAATGACTGCCTAGTTTGATTTCAGTGAGTTATCAAGAGGGTTGTATTATGCATCAGCATCCTGAAAAGCAGGCCCAGGTTTCATGCCAAGCCCATGTTACGTACTCAGATTTCCTTGAGGGAGAGTGGAAAGGAAGGAAGAGATGGAGAGTGCTTGACGGTCATAATACAAATACTGTATCACTTCCCCGTGCACTGCCGTGGTACAAAGAGGAGTCATCTCCACTGCTGCTGCATCTCTCACCTAAGCCCTGTATCCCATTTTTGGAGAGCCTGATGTCCTCATTTGCCTTCCAGGGAGTTTGGGACAGGGCTGCCTATGTCCCTGTACGGTGGTGTGTGAGGTGTACTTTTAAATACTTTGAGAGATTAAAATAAACTGCCAGATAGTGGTCAACTGATGATAGAAGTGCCTGAACATGAAGGTAGGTAAAAATATGCCTGGTTTTAGAGTATTTCAATTCTTCTAATAAAAGATATTTTCCTGTCCCTACATGATTATGCTTCAGGTAAGGAATCTGTGCCCAAACCAGTGTTTATATGGCATACACAAACACACTATCCTGCTATTCCATATAGTATCAAATACAAACTTCTTCCTAGCTGTACACAGAATTCATGTTTTGAGAAGTCACTAAGTCTAACTCTGGTATTTCAGAAACCTGCATAGCAGAGATGTTTAAGTTGTCTTTTGTTCTGATGAGACTCAAGGAGCTGGTGCTGGGCATCCTTGAGGTCCCAAATCTAGATTTATTTCTATCCCAGACCCCCAAGCATGGACCACACTGGAAGCTCCAACTGTCTTCAGATGGAAAAGGGGAAGAGAAGAGAGACTCTGGAAAATTAATAACCAGCTGGTGTGTAGGACATAACAACGTGGGGAGAGCTGGAGATGTGTGTCCTCTGTGGTAGGGAAGCCAAAGGCAGAAAGAGAGAGGACAGTCCATGACATGGACTCATAATCATCTAGCTCTGTCTCCTGAAAATGCAGTGGGAATATTTTATAGGAGGCCAAGTAAGGATGATCTATTTGGGTGTTTGAATGCAAGAACTTTTTGAATGGAGAAGGCTTTTAAAGAAAGTTGTGATTTATTTGAAAGTAACAAGTGACCAAATGAGATGCCTTGATTCTTCCCAGTTCATAAGCAAGCAAAACCTATGGTTCCTGCTGGACACCTCTCTCAGGACTAGTAACATGGGAATAGATTTTCATCCTTAGATTGAGAGACCTACATTCACAAAAATCTTTAGACATCCTGGGAAATCAATGGGAATTAGATCCCCAGATGCCTCTTTGAATTTGGTATAATTAGTTCCAGGAAAACACTACCCGGGCATTTTTTCCCTGCTCCATGTGGGACTGAAATGCAAGCAGGGATATTTTAGAACAACTATAGAAATCACACACTTCGGATTTGGGTCAGTAAGCATTTTGTTCTTGTTTTGTTCAGGTGAGAAGAGATCAGAAATGGTACAGGAATCTACAGGGCTCAGTGATGGCCAACACTTTTCAATTTGCTGAAATCACTGGAAACAGAGCAAGTACAGACACAAGTCACAAATCAGTGGGTGACACAAGCCAAAAGTAGTTTCTAAAGGAAGGCAAACAGGCCTGGCTCTTAATGAGGCCACAGATGTTACTGCAGATTTTGCTCCAGTAACTATCAAGACCACACTAGCATTACACACAGATGTTACGCCAAATGATCTTAGGAAGTGGGGGCGTGATGTCATTGGGGGGTTTCAAATCTGGAACGCATAATCAACTTATCTTTGTTCTGAGAGTTCTCATGATAGCCCCCCGGGCTCATTCAGATGTCTAGTTGCTTAGGAAGTGCCCTGAGGAGAGATCCTGTTCCATGACACAGATAACTATGGTGACAGTCCAACATACCTGTTGTTTAAGTTTCACTTTTTGAGTGGTTATAACATATTTTGGAGAAGAATTATGGTTGGGTGGAAAGGGGATGAATGGTCCAAATCCTCAACCAGTTCTGAAAATACGTTCCTTCCAGAGGAACCCTTGAGACCCGAAGCTCTCCAGGGCAGCATGATCATCTAGGTATTTTCTGAGTAAATCACCCAACAGAGCTGTGCTGTATTCATAACAGTGAATATTAGTAATGAGTAGTAGGATGGTATTTTAAAGGGCTTTTCCTTTAATTAATATTGTATCATTTTACCTTGGAAATGATTTTTGTCCATACCCTTTTGTCACTGACTTGAATCTCTTATTTTCTCTAGCTGAAAAATGTCCTCAAGTGGCTCTTAAAATAGAAATTGGCACAGATACTCATCACATTTCTGCTTTTGCTAGATGAATTTGAAAGGAATAGAAAAATTACAGCCATTTATATTATTGGGTGTTTCTTCTGAAAATAAAACTCATGCTCAATACTCTAATCCTAAAAATAAGTTGCTGTGCTGAAGCCAGCTCTGCTACTGTCTCACTTGATTCCTACTGAGCACATACTTAAGTGCCTTTCTGAGTCAGCGCATTGTAAAACAGGACTTGCAAGAAGCAATGAGAATGGTGATAGCTCTAATAACTCCTCTCCAAAGCATGTGGGACCAGTAGTCCAATGCCAGACATGCAAAACCCTCACATTTCATCTTCAGCAATATTTTCTTATGGAGACTAATGATGAATTAGGGATTTATAAATATGAGTAGGCTTCAATTGGTTTTTTTCCTTTGTGTGTAAATAGTAACGTTAAAAAAAGTAAAATTGATTTGATCACTTAGCAGCTTCAAGGGCAAGAAAACTTATGAATGCCAGAAATCCAACCTAGACAGCATACAAATGAAGGGTTTGCTGTACAGTGAGGCAAGGCATTTTATCTAATCTTCATTGCTTCTTTCAAAACTAGAGGTATTGTGTTGGACCATCATAAATAGATATGAAGGATAAAATAGTTTACTTTTCCTTATCAGCAGAGACTCTTAAAAATACTGCTCAGGAAAGAACCAAGGCAGGCCAAGATCTGCAAAATTTGTCTCGGAGTATGAGGGAGCAGTGCTTTATCTTCACAGTGAGTGAGTCTCCAGGCTGAGGGCACTGGACAGTGCTATATTAAGTTATATTTCTAAACCTTCAACGTCATAAAAACAGGGCTTGTAAACAGCTGGAGCTGTGCTGTTGTGGGGAAGAGGAGCTGCACAGAGGACTGCAGCCAGGCAGCATTTGCTCTGCAGAGGGCTGCCCTGCCCCAGCATCCTCAGCTACCTTCCACGAGTACAAAGGTGAGATGTTCCTCTTTGAGATCAATTTTATGCCCTGTCCTCACCTTCAGCCCTCTTCCGTGGTAGCTGTTTCTCCATGTGCTCTCCCAGGGCAGAGTCACTGAAGGCTCCTGAGACAATAAAAAATTGTTTGACTTTCTCTGGATCTAGCTCTCCTCCAAGGGATGCTCGTCACCACCACAGGTGGAGGTGTGCTATGTATACCTGCAGGGAAGCCTGTGGTGGCAAGGCAAGCAACAGGGACAGCATCCGGCAAGCCTGATGGCCTGGCAAGATACAGCCCCTGACCCCAGCGACGGGAAAGGCAGTGCCATGGCAGACCACAGCAGGGTCTCCTGCTCTGAACCCACGGTTCAGATCCGCTCACAGTGGAAACACAACCTTAATGGTCACTGGGGAGTTGTTTTTCCCGTTCGAGCAGATAGAGGGCTGTGTGCCCGGGATGATGTGGTGTGAATCTGGGTCTTGGGACAAGCACGCAAACTGTGATGACAGCTTTTGTCCCTTTGCACTCATCCTTGCCTGCCCTCGGGGTAATCTGGCTAAAGATCAAGCCAAGCGGCTTTTTGGCACAGGGAGAGTTTGTGACAGCACAGTGTTGGCACATGTGCCCAGCCTTGGCAGCCAGTCCTTGCAGGATGCTCTGGCAGGGCTGAGAAAAGCCCTCAGCTGGTTTTATCTTCTACCTTCTACACCAGTAGGGGGGTATTGCTATGGCTGAGGAAAGCTGAGGAAGGAAATGGTGGTGCATACAGCCCAAACAAAAACTCACAGCCCTGCACTGGAATTTTCCTGAAATTGTTTTTTCGGTCTGGGTTAAGAATCACAGGGTTACTTTCAAGCTCTCTTCTCCCCATCATCCACTGATAGCAAAGAGAACCTGGAAGGGCAACTCTGGTGGAATTTCTCCTGGTTTACACTGAGGTAAGACTGGGTGATTTCACTGCACAAGAATTACCACTGCATGGTATGAGATCTGAGTGGTTTCTCAGGGGTAGCTCAATCATAACATAGTTCAAAAGGCATCCAAAGTTAGAAATGTTGAGAGCAAACATAATTTGGAAACTATTCCATGCTGGAATCCTTTGCAGATGATTGCAGTCAGGAAAATCACCATCAGAAGGTTGCTGTATGGACAAAAAAAAAGTAACAAAAGGTCTGGGCACTGTGATTTTGCTTTTTTAACAAACTGTTTTCCTGTACTGCAAATACAAAGGGAAGGAGGAAGGGAAGTATCTGGTTATTTAAATGAAAAATGACTTTTCTCTGCAATCACCTTCTGTCAATAAAATGCTTATTTTCTGACATGTCAATTAGGTGATTCAAAAGCCAGATGACCACTGCCTTCCATTTAGTACTGCTCAGCTGGGTTAAATGTCTTAAGTGTTTACCCTTTATGACCAGTGGCATGTGTCTGTTCTTAGTCAAACTGTGCTATGTGTGACATGTTTGCCTGTAGCTTTTTCTCTTGAGTTAAAGTCAACCATTATTATCAGATTCTAAGAAAAATGGTAGGTTAGGACAGTGGTTTCACTGACAGAAATGGGTAAATCTTGTTTTACAGTAATGTGTAGGAGAAATATGAAACAGATGAGAAGAATTCACATAGAATTAACCAGCCTGTAATTTAAAGTGCTGTCATTAAATAGGATCATGTATCCATGCTTGGTACTTCAAAAGAAACCTCTGCTGTGTAAGACCAGCTATTAGTGAGGAACATTTTGTCCGGTGTCTCAAATCAATTTTAAAAGATCTGATTACAGACACACAGAGCCATGTGGAAAGGAAACTACTTACTTCAGAATTTTTAGGACTAGATTTTGTTCACACAAAACTCTTGAGGGTTTAAGGAAGAACTATGAATGAGGAAAAAACATAAGCTCTGGCTCCTGGTGGAGTCCTAGGAAGAAGGATGGTGATAATATCAATATAACCTTTTACTGAGGCTTGCTCTGAACATGTGACACTATCTGCTTGTGTAAAAGAATGGAGCCGGCAGTAGGGTGAGAAAGATTCACATAATAATATTAATTTAATTAATTTTCAATAGATTCAATCTTTAGAAAGCCATCTGCTTTCATCCACCAGGGAATGCAGTCCAAGATTTTTGGCGGGAAAAGCTAAGACTCTTCCTTTCTGACTTCTGACCAGAACTGAAAGTGAAATGCTTATTTTGCAGATATAAATAAATAAGCTGAGACAATGGAAGTCACTTTCCCAGACAAAAAATAATCAGAGGAAGGCCTTTGTGAGTAACAGCAGGTCAGCAGGACTCACTCTGCAGGCCGAGATAAGCCAACAGGAGAGTATCACCTTGGTGAAACATTCCTGGGGTCGGACCCTGCTGGACACACCATGCTCAGACCTAGGATGGGGCTGTACATGCACACCCATCCTTTGGTGAGCATTACAAATCTAGCAAGTAATTAGTAGTTTGATATGAACAGTGCCCCTAAAAGGCAAGAAGTATTTAGTGCTCGGACCATCAGTCTGGCTTCCCACAAGGTCCCTGCCACTGCCAGCATGCCTCAGCGACCAGAGGGAAACCTGAGAGGTGAGTGCCAGTGTTATGGCTTGACCACATTGCAGATTTCTCAGGGCATCAGCTGGGGACACTGTTGGTCAGAACTGAGTAGCTCTGCCATTCATCCAGCACCCCGGCAAAAGGTGAGTGGGACCTCCTTTTAGGACTACAGGGTTAACAGGGTGTAAGTTACTTCAGGAGGTCTCTAGGCTTTTTTGCTCAAAGCAGGGTCAGCTCTGAGGTCAGGCCAGTTTGCTCAGGGCTTCACCCAGTCTGAGGCAGCTGAAAGCTTTGAGAAGTGGAAGATGCACTGTTCTCACTCTGATCTTCTTTTCTTGTCCCAAACCTAGTAAGGTCATGCTAAATGGCACACAGATGATTGTGGCTGTCCAGAAGGGACCTTTGGCACAATGAGATGCAATAGGACTCTGTAGGTGACCTGTACTCTGCTACATGTTCCCAGTGATCTCGTCCTTTCATTACTCCAGGTGATCACCCACTGGGTCAAGACATGGTTCACCTTTGCACTGTGTCCCATGTCCCTTTCTGCTGAAGCCAAGGCAGCATGTGTGCCTGGGTTTCATCTTGGCATTTCCAGCCACAGCAGTACAGAAACTCTTTGAAGTTTCTCAGTTTCAAAGAAATAGTCTTGGCTCACTGCTGGCTCTGGGTGGCTGGAGCACAAACATTTGCAGACAGCTTCTTCCTTCCGACATTGCTGTAGTCTGATCACAACATTTCACAGAAATCACAAAATAGCTGAGGTTGAAAGGAACCTCTGCACATTATCCAGTCCAACTCTGTGCTCAAATCAGGGTCAGCCACAGCAGGTTGCTCAGGGCTGTGTCCAACTTTGTTTTGAATATCTCCAAGTACAGACTCCAAAAACTCTCTGGGTAACCTGTGCTAGTGTTCAAACACCCTCATGGCAAGTAAATGCCTGTCTTATGTTTAAATGGAATTTCCAGTATTTCAGTTTGTGCCAGTTACGTACTACCATATTACCATTTTAGCATATTACATGCTGAAATTCAATGTACGATGATACTCTTGTGCACACTGTTGTTAGAATAATACTCTTTATCTGACTGATCCACTTGTATTTCTTATCAATAACACAGGATTTACTGTTACACTTTTAGAGGAGGGAAATACATTTTTTTCATGTAACAACTTGCCTAGTAGTTTAAACAGACCAAGTGGAAAAGAATACCTTCGAGGTTTTACATTAAGTTATAATCCACAATACATATTTCTATACAATTTTAGCAATTTCATGCAGCAATATAAACTATGATTCTTAATCTAGTTTGTGAAACTATCTCCCTATTTGATGCTGCCATGAGGAATTATGCAGTTGGATGTGACTACTGAAATTTGCTTTTGGCATTCTTCTAAAATGAGGAGACCTAAACCCCAAATGGTAATCAACAGCTTTTTTCTGTATTCCACATTATCATATTCTGTGCGGTATTCTTAGCCTTAAGTGTCTCAATATACCTATATCAAGAGGCACCTATAGAAAGGATACTCACGGACTCCCTCATGATCAAAGCGCTCCTTGTCAGAGACCAGTATCTCTTAATTAAAGTCTACCCATGATACAGGGCTTGTTCCAAATGATGCAATGTTCTACCAAATGAGGAAACCTAAGCAATGCAGAAAAGCTCTGTTGTGTCCTGTCAGTTTCATGAGATTACCCCTGAGCTTTCCCTTCTCCAGGGTAAACAGTCCCAGCTCTCTCAGCCACTCAAATGACAAATGGGCCAGTTCCTTAAACACCTTAGTGAACTTGCTCCTGTATGTCCATGTCTGTCTTGTACTGGGGAGTCCAAATGTGGGCACAGCATCTAGATGTGTCTCACCAGTGCTGAGCAGAGGGGATAAATCATCTTCTTCAACCTGCTTGCAACCCATAGGAGGTCGTTGGGGTTTTTTTGTTTGTTTGGTTGGTTGGTTGGTTGGTTGGGTTTTTTTTGGTCATAAGGATTCGTTGCTGGCTCATGGTCAACTTGGTGTCCACCCAGACTCTCGAGGCCTTTTCTGCAAAGTTCCTTTTCAGTGGGTCAACCTCTAATATGTTCTGGTGCATGGGGATTATTCATCCCTGGGTGCAGCTCTTTACACCTCCTTGAAATCTGTGAGATGCCTGTTGGCTCAGTTCTCCTGCCTGTCCATACTCCATGAATGTCAGCACAGCCCTCTAGTTTATCAATCATTCCTCCCAGTTTTGTATCTTCCAAAGAGTTTCTATGGGTGCACTCTGCCCCATCACCCTGGTCATTAATGAAAATATTTAACAGCACAGGACCCAGATCCATCCTGGAGTACACCGCTAGTGACTGGCCTCTGGTTGGACTTAGTGCTGCTAACCACAGCCTTTGAGCTCAACAGTTCAGCCAGTTTTCAGTCTCCACCATCTGTCCATACCACCATCTGTCTCATACTTAATCCATTTGTCTATAGGGATGTTACAAGCGACAATGTTGACAACAGCTGTTGCTCTCCCCTCATCCACCAAGCCAGTCATTTCATAATAGAAAGCTATTGGTTCAGTCAGGCAGGCTTTACTCTTTGTAAATATATGTCAATGACCCCAAATCACCTTCTTGTCCTTTGTGTGTTTGGATATAGTTTCCAGATTAGTTGCCTCATCACTGTCCTAGTGACTGAGGTGCGGATGACTGACCTGTGTTTCCCTGGATCCACTTTCTTGGTTTTCCTCAACATAGGCATGATATTTGGTTCCTTTCATTCTGCAGAAAGCTCCCCTGTATGCCACAGGCTTTCAAAGGTAGTTGAGAGTGGCATCCAAAGACATCACCCAGCTTTCTCACCCATCACAGGTGCATCTGTCAGGTCCCATGGATCTGTGTATGTTCAGTTTTTTTAAGTGTTCCTTAACTTGATCATCCTTCACTGAGCGTAAGTCTCTCTTGCTCCAGACTTTTCCACTGGTCTTGGGAACATGGGATTCCTGAAGAGTGATCTTACCTGTAAAGACTAAGATGAGGAAACCATTGAGCACTCCAGCTTTATCCATGTTCAGTATCATCAGGTCCCCTACACCATTCAGCACTGAGCCCACCTTTTCCCTAGTCTTCCTTTGCTGTTGATATGCCTTCAGAAGCCCTCCTTGCTGCCCATTACATCTCTAACCAGATCCAAGTGTCAATGGATTTTGGCTTTCCCAATCCATTAAATGAAACATTTGCCACCATAGTGTAAGGAATTCCCTTCATCCTTTCACTGGGACTAGTCAGATTTTTGGGTTTAAAAATGCTAAGAAGTGTATGCTGTAGTACTGTGTATTATGTGAAAAATTCTTCAACACCTCTAATGACAGCTCTGTCATTAACTGCGTTTCCCCACTATAATCTATTTTACCAACAAGTCTCTCAGAAATTTGAGTTTCCATACCTCACACCTAAACTCAGTACCCTTTTGAATGTCACAAGTGTGATCTCTTGCTGCTGAGCTCTTTGAAGTGCTTGTGTAGGCTGGGAAAAAGTTATTCATTTGAGCCTATATGATTTCAGACTGGCCATTAAAGTCTAAGGCCATTTGAGGAGGTGACTGAAAAATTTTGAAACCCAAGAGAATGAGTCAGGGTTTTGCTGACCTGATTCTATAATGAGACAGATCACTACACTGCCTTGCTTTCACAGCCTTTCCAAATAAAGCATGAATCAAACTCAAATCCTTCAGTATTGCAGAGCATTTTCGCCCTGACTGCAGCAAAAGAAGAACAAGGTCTCACATGTAACTGCCTTATCCATATTAACATTTGGAAGTAAAATATGCTTACATCTCATTTGAAACATGCCTGAAAAGCTCCTAGGAATTCCTCCATGAACATTCTGGTGTATTTCCTCTAGTATGGGATGGCTCAGAAGCAAAGCAAACATGGTTCTTCTTATAATTAGGATTGTAAATTAAGGAGAGAGATATGGATAAAATTCTTTTGTCCCACAACTAATCAATGCCAGACCATGGGCACTTCAGGTCCTGAGCCTGCACAAGAGCCATTGAGAGCTATGGACAGACAGGCAGTTCAGTGTAGAGTTTGGTTCATGTTAAGCCATGTGTAACACTCAAAGGGAAACTTTAGTCAGGTTGTCTGCACAATGTACAGATAGAATTATGAGGAGAGAGGGACCCTGGATATCAGTCATTTTGTGTTTCTTTTCTCAGCTCCTTGGAGAGCTAAAGGAACAGTGAGCTCCAGAAACATTCACAGGCTGGAGGTGACAATGAAGTTTTTGGGATCCCACGACTCTAGGATGGGAATGAATCTGGGAATGAATCTGTAGACAAAACTACGGAAACAAATAGTATGATTTGGAGAACTGGCTTTGCTTCTGAGGCCAGCCATGTGGAATGGCTCACATCCATACAGAAAAGTGCTTTCTCACTAAAACTGGGTAACATAGGCCAAAATTTCACTAGGGAGAATGCAGAGAACTAAACAGCATGGGTCAAAGTCAAGCTTCTGGCGTCTTTTACTAATATAGCTTTAATTTGGGAATGGTTGTGGTTTAACCCTGGTAGGCAGCTAAGCATCACACAGCTGCTTACTCCCCACCCCCACAGTGGGTAATGGGGAGAAGGATAAAAGTGATAAAAGTAATTGAGATATATAGGGCAGCGTGAGACACAAGAAACATCTTGATGCTGTGCAAGCACTGTTCAGCAATACCTAATGCATACCTGTATTATCAGCACTGTTTTCATCACAAATCTGAAACATAGCTCCACACCAGCTATTATGAACAAAATTAACTCTATCCCAACCAAGCCTGTGAAAGGTTTTCCTTCATCTCCAATGTGTAAAAGTTTTTCCTGGCAATAAATTGGTAGCAGGACTTTCCAGCTTCTGCCATGGTCTCCAGGATATTCTCCCTTCCCACGTCCCAGAGAAATGCCTGAGTAAAACAACTGAGTGCAGGGAGTCTTTGTGCCTTCCCCACCAGCTGCAAAGCTTTCTCTTAGGCTTTACAGAACCACAGCACAGGTCCATCTCTTTCATTTTTACAGAGGTTTTTTTCCAGCAGAGACACAGACCTGCGGCCCTCACACCCAATTGCCTTTGGTCAGTCACAGCCTCTCAGTCCATCCCTAAGTCGCTGCACAGGGCTCAAAGAAGGGGTGTAATCTTGCATTCCTAAAGGAATTTAAGCAACTTATTCTCAGTTAAGCCAATACTTTGAAGAACTGAAAGATGGGATGTAATTTATGAGGTTACCTCTGGCTTTACCTCACTCCCTTAATCTCCTCCATGATATCCGTGAAGGCTCAGACCCTCAGGACCAAATGGATGCCATTTTCCCACAGTTTTCTTTCAAAGTCAAGCCATGGAAAACACTACCTCAGCACAGGATAAACAGCAAAGCTGTCTCACTTTAAGAATTTATTTTTAAAACCCACTGTTGCCAATTAGTACCCAAAATTAGTATTAAGGAAGTACAAAGGGGAAAAATACAACAGCACTGCTGAAAGGATAGGTTTTCATGTTCATAGAAAGTTTAAAGCTAACAGCTAGGAAAATCAAATTAGTATAGGCATCTGGAGGGAGGGGGAATTATGTTTCTATTGTGCAATGTTAATGTCTTAAAATGTTTAAAACAACAGAGCTGAGGACATGAGATTTCATTTAATTAACATGCTAGGAAACCTTATTATCAAGTTGAATGTGAATTCTTCTTGATATTTTACTCGCTCCGTTGCCTGAGGCTGGCTACAGGAGGCCTTATCCCTATTTTCCTGTAAAAACTACTTCCACATTCCACATCCCAATTACTCTGAAGGGCATACCCAAGCTCCCAATAAAATCTTGCTTGGAGTCTTTGCTGACTTCTAAATGCTATTCTACATGTGTTTCTGATCACAAAATCAGATTTCCAAATGTCAAAATTATACTTCGAGTGGAGACTGAATAATAGTTTAAGCCTTTTTATTTGTGTAGAAAGCCAAAAATGAAAATGTGAAGCACCTGAAAACTCTCTAAATTGCTTGCTTTATTTCCTCTTGAAGCAGTGTCCTGAGACCTATTGTATTGCAGTTCATCTACACTCCTTTATGTTGCGAACACCGAAGGGGCAAGGACTGCTTAGACTTGCCTAGCACAACAGCTCCATCACATCAGCAGGGACAACCCACTGCTGCCTTCTTTCAAAGAAGTCATTAAACCAAGAATAATTCAGAATGGCAGGTTTTGGCTTCACTGGTCAGGCATCTGTGAGGTGGAGGTAGGTAACCCATTCCTTTCTGGTTACCATCTATGGCCCTTGTTTCTGCTGTGGAGGGCAGACTGACTTGGTTTTGGCAAGGAGGGAAAAAGAGCAAGTAAGCTGGAAACTTTTAGTCAGATCTTCTATTATGGGAAAGGCAGACAGCAGTGAGAGGACAGAAGAGGGCGTAGTGTCCCATTGCACCCCCTTGCTGATGGTGGCTCAAGTTTGCCCCAGCTTGTGTGGCTGCGCCAGGTCTGCAGTCATGGTTCCCTACCTTCATATGGGGACATGATGCTTTGGTATCCTCTGCACTTGCATATGCTCAGCCACAGGAAAGGCTGGAGAAGCAGCAGCACGAGCCATACAGGCTGACATGGAGACTGGCCATGGATGCTGCTGGGGGCAGGAGAGCATCTACAGTCCCTTCCCTCTGCACAGCCATCTACTGCTCCCTGCACAAGCTGGATCTCCAGACCCAACATTGTCTATTACATGGACATTGGCAAGATTTTCAGAAGTTGCATTTAGTTTAGGTACACAAGGGGCTCATTCGCCAATTCAGTGTGTTTCCTTCTGTGTTTTCTGTTTAAATACTGTCCTCCCCACCCCATCTCATCAACTTGAATAATAGCAGGTGATTTACTGCATGATATTCCCCTCTCCAAGCTCCATTGCTTTTCTTCTGTCAGATGCTCATTGTAAATTCTTGTAATGTGAAACAGCTCATTGGAGCAGGGCTCCACATTTTCTCCTGTTTCTGGTAACTTGTGAGAAGTTGTCACTTCGTATCCAGGAGAACTCCAGGGAAAGATGACAGACTCCACAGGCTGCAGATTGCAGAGCTGGAGGAAATTGATACTAAACACAATGTCATTTAGATTTAAAATAATAGCTTTTAAGTGTTTGCTGTTGTTTGTAATAAATATAATATATATAAACTTCAGCTTGTGGCTGAAATCTAAACTATCTGTTTTAAATGAATGATAACATAAAACATGTCATAATTCCTGGTCCATTACTATTGATGATATACTTAACATTCCACAACCTGGTTTGACTGAACTGTGCATAGTCATGGAAAGGTGAAAGCGTCTGAAAGGCAAATGTACAACTTCTATAGCCCTTGGTCCACTACAATTTAGTAACAGGAGTTTCTGCTAGTCATCACTCGCTTTAATGTTATCCTTGGGACTGATTATCTCTGGGTCTGAAGATGTTCTCTTTTTTAGTCATAGCACAAGGTGGATACCTTCACTAGGCTTTGTGAGGGTCTTATCTGTGGATCAGAATGACTGAAAGCCTCAATCCACTTCTGTCCTTCACTTCCCTTCCCAGTGGAGAAACTAAGCCCCCTTTATCCAGCCCTGTAGCAGGGATGCAGTCTGGCAGGAATCTGTTTGCTCGGGGCCCACTGCCATTACTGGTGAAAGTCAGTGGGTATGCCTAAATCTGAAGCTCATCACAAGGTGGTCTGTTCAAATGGCTCTGAGAAAAAACATCAAAAGAAGATGAATGCCATGTCTAGAAGCAACTGACAGGCAGGGTCATCACATACAAGCTTTTGGCAAGCAAAAACTATTTAAGTGGTGAATGCTTGAATTGTGAAGAGGCTTGTATCACATAATAACATCAGAATTCACTTATGGCATGACTACGCTCTAGAAAGTGATCTACAATGCAATTTAATGTGGAAAAAATGGAGAAAAAATGGAGACAAGGAGGGGGAGAGAAGTGGCTAAAAGATCTCAACTTTTGGTCTTTAGAGACAGAGGAAGTCTGTATCCACCCTTGTGTATATTTGAAAGCTTTCAATGTATTTGATTTTTGCTTCTGCGATGGCCAGTCTGATGTCAAGTTGGGGACTTTTGATCTCCTTGTAATAAGCTTGTGGACTTTCCATTTATTTCCCATTTACCACCTGACCTGGTTTTCCATTCTTCATCATGCTGTCTGCAGGAGCACCACAGTGATTTCGACCACTTTCAAATAGAGTAGGGGGAAGTGAATCTGGAGTTTAGTGCACAGGGGGGACATGAAAATAAAGGTCAGATGGGAGAAACAACAAAGTAGCTTTCCTTCTTAAAACTGACTTAATTTGATTAAATTTGGCGGTAATTTTTCTGGCCAATGACACAGACAAACAAGTCAACCTCTAAAAGACATATGATACACAAATTGTAAGAGTATATGTGCATAGCTATATGCATATCTATAAAATCACACACATGCATGGACATCTGCTTCCAGGTTTCAAGTAATCAGCATCCTTTTCCTTACTGAATGTGTAGTTAAAGGAAGGAGCTTATTTCCTAAGATGCTGCAGTGGCCAATGTACCAATGGGTTAAAAGACTGTTAGAAGAGTAAGAGGCAGAAAAGTTAGCCAAGGACTTTTGACTACAAAGGTACAATTTACAGTTTAGGTGCTCTCTGAGCCACAGTCAGAGAGCAACTGAAAGGTTTTAGCAGGGAAATTATGATTGCATACTTTCTTGCTGTTTTAGCCTTGCCCCTGCAAGTTGCCCACTCTGGGGTGGAGAGGAGATATGTTTCTCTGCTGGGGAAGCAGGGATGTGCTCATGGCTTTATTTCCCTAGGCTTACCTGACAGCAGGATGCAATGAAGATCCAGATGCTGCAGCAGTCAGGAAGCTATGTGAGGCAGTGTAAAGAAATGTGATACAGCTGTGCTGTCTTTTAAAATTCACATCTGATGCCAAGGCTGAAATTAGAGGTCTTAGCTGCCCCGGTGGCTCTCTGGGACACAATAGGTTACACATGACATTTTGCTCCCAGCAGAGAGCTCGTGCCACCAAAGTTAACTCATCTCTGCGAATGGAGCAGCTGACTGAGGGAAGGACTTTGCAGATTGAAAATGCTGTTAATGATCAGCTGGATTCTGCAATCTTGACTGCCTTGCTTCCAGAAAACTCAGACTATCTGTGCTGGAACCTTCACTCCATTGAGGACTTCAAGATATAGTTCAGCTGAAACTGCCACTTCAGGTTATTTTCACTCTGTTCAAAACATGGGGGGAAAGTAAGGACTTGCCAACTCAAACTAGAAAAAAGCATATATAGAAAAGTGTATTTTCAAATTATTCAAATGCAAACAAGAGAAAATAAAAGGAAGAACTAGAACAGAAAATCTTGGTAGTTTCCCTACAAGAGCTAAACGTTCTCATAGATACCAGGGCTCTGTGGGTTTGAACGAGAAATCAACATAGAATGAATATGAAATAGCAACCTACACCACAACTGGCTCAGATTAGGTAGAGATTCCCTGAAATCCTATATATCTAAAATATTTTGGATATCTAGCTAGATACCCATTCCCCAGAAACACTATTTAGCAGGTTTATGAGATACTGGGAATGTCTAAGGGAAAATATCAGCCCTTTGTGGGAAAAGACCAGCAGCTTTTAATTTCACTCACCGTCTGCAGCACATTCCATTCTGTCTTGTGAAACTGAAAACAAATTTGGCAGCAGGCAGTCATCTGATTTTCATGTAATTCAATAATTTATCATGAAAAATATTCATTTATAAACAATTACTTGTTTTGGAATGATAGCAGCTGTCATTTTGGAGTCTGTACTTCCCCCCACTGGGATATTTTTCTGAGTTTATCCATCATTAAATCATGCAGTGTTCAATGTGTTTGGAATCTGGGCTGAATGCATTTTACAACGTGTTTATGTTTTGTTATGTGCATAATTTCGTTTTTGCTTTACAGACATGAAATCCAATATTGCCAGATGTAGAAATCTCTCTTTTCTGAGCAGCTCCTCTTGATACTATTCTTTGGATTTTGGGAGGAATTCCCCCATACAAAAACAAGATACAAAATATCTCCATTTCTATTTTGCAGTCATGAATCTGTAACTACCCAAGTCACACACACAATAAACAGCTCCAGCTTGAGTCCCCCCAGGCTTGACCAAAAGGCTCATGTAAGCATTGCTTTTTGGATTTAGCTAAAGCGTGCAAGTATTTTCCTTCATTGCTGTCATTCTATCACAGGGTGATAACACCGACCTAGCGGAGAAGACTTACATGAGCTGTCAACCTCAGGCAGGACCCGGATGTTACCAGCATAGCTAGGAGTGTTTGTGTGCGTAGGAACCACAGAGTGAGACATTCTTGAGAGAAGGAGCTCAATAACACTGTCTTTATGCTGATGTCTTTTCAGAAATAACAACTCTCCAATCTCATAGACATGGTGACAGAGGGTAATAAAAATCAATGAGTTTCTTAAAAATAAGTACATTGGTTGGCAAAGGATCAAACAGAAATTGGGGTTCAGCTATTGTGGGGCTTTATAAAATCTAAAGCCACATAGAAAGAGCCCTCTTGAAGAGGCACTTTTCCTATCTCCTTGGTTATTTTCCTTTATAAAGGACTGTGAGGTATCAGCTGAGTCAGCTCTGGCAAATCTGATACCTTATGAGTAATATGAGTGGCTTAATATGAGTGGTTTAATTAACGACCTTTATTGTTCTCAGTTGTTTGTGTTTTTTTCTTATGGCGTCACGTGCTCAGCTCTCTGAATGCTATCTATTTCTTTGGATTCACTGTCAAAATAAAGATTAGAAGTAAATGATTAGGAAAAAAAGTAAAGATTAGATAAGATCTCCTTTGAAAAGATTGCTGCAAACTTCCTGTACAAGCTGCTGTTATGGAAATGCATTGATTTTACTATTAAAACACAGACACGTCTATGGAAGTGCATATGAAGTAATTAAACAAAGAGAAGAGCTGGGTTTTTAACACATTGGAAAGACAGACAACAAAATGGGTTCATGCTATTGAGGCCCATCCCATTTCTGTTCTGCAGAACACTTAAACGTATGCTTACTTTAAGCAGGTGCTTAAGTCACACTGTATGAATTGGCCCAGAGCCAGACATGCATTCAAGCATCCCTCTCAACAGGGCGAACAAGCATATATTTAAGTACTTTTCCAAACTGGGCTGATACAATTAATCAGAATCACCAATTCCCTGCAAAAAAAGGGAAATGTGAAAGGATAAACTTGGCAGCTGACAGCTGTTCTATGTAGGTTGGCTGATACTTGGGGAGAACCTGCAGTGCTCAGTCATTGGTCAATTCAGTGGGAGCTGGAACTCAAGGCAGACAGAGGCAGAGCACCACACTCTGGAGGCAAATGCTTGACGCTTTTCAGGCCCACAACAAGCTCCTAAATCAAGTGCAACCACTCAAAAAACCTTAATAAAATTCTAGCACCATTGTGGACAGCTCAATGAAAACCTCTGTTTAGTAGGCAGCAGTGGCAGGGAAGTCCAAACAAAACACTGGGACACAGAAAGAAGGTAATGTAAAATAATGATGAAGTATTAAAACATAACTGAACCAAGGGTGCAGGATTTCACAGTCACTTCTGGTCATCCCTTCTTCTGCCAGATGGCTGATGTAGTCAAAAGGAATAATGAAAATGGAAAGAATAGAGACATTTTAAAGGCTTGTGGCTATTTGGTTATTAAAAAAAAACAAACTAAAAAACACCAAAACCAAAAAAGGTGAGTGAGTAAAATGGAACCTGCTGAAGAGGTCAATGATTATGGGAAAACGAAAAGGTCATGCACCTCTATTTGCCTTTTTTGTCACTGAACAAAACAGAAAAGGGTTCCCCATGAAACTTGCCAAAAACGAAATCAATAGTTGTGTACTATCACATTATATTGAAAACCAAACCAGCTAAATCTTTACTTTCTAATCATGTTACTTTAACCTTTAAATCTCACTTCTGCAAAATTTGTGGAATTTGAAAAAAATAATGAAGGTTACATTCTGATATGAATACTTGGCCTAATCCCAACTGCTTAATACAGGATTTACTCCTGTGCAAGAAACATTGGACTTCGCATTTCTGTGCATAATCTGGTTGTTGAGAAGGGGAAAGATTCTTTTTTTCCATACTCACTGATTGCGGTCCTATGCATCTGTCTAAGAGAATCTACTAACCAGATGTTGCGTAATAACCTACATTACAAACCATTGGATTGATCAAATCCAGCAATTGTTGTGCATCTTCTTTTCACTATGGAGAAGACTTCCCAGCAAAAACACTAGGTAGGAAAAATAACTGTATTGGACAACATCTGAAAGCAGACATTTGTTGGCCTGTTTGTTTACCTGTTCCCTCCATGCATCAGAAAGCAGCTGTGAGCCATGGAAAAATATCTAAACCCCTAAGGACAATGACCTTTCTCCACATTGCCTCTGTTGAGGTGACATGACTGACGGCCCAGCTGAAGTGGAAACATTCAAGGTCAGGTTGGATGTGGCTCTGAGCATCCTAATCTGGTTGAAGGTGTCACTGCCCACTTCAGGGGCATTAGACCAGATGATCTTAAAAGCCTCTTCCAACCCAAACTACGCTATGATTCTATG
The DNA here is from genome assembly GCA_013396735.1 of Grallaria varia. Lineage (NCBI taxonomy): Eukaryota > Metazoa > Chordata > Aves > Passeriformes > Formicariidae > Grallaria > Grallaria varia. The sequence goes on along the minus strand of VWZG01002899.1, from coordinate 380,532 downwards.
ATTCTCTTCTTCTCTTCACCTCTCTTATGCTGGGTCAGAAAACTATCTCTGTCCTCAGACCTCCACCATGCACAGGTGAAGTTAGAACTCTGCAAAATACCTGGTATTTGGGTCCAGGTTCTCTGCTGTCAGGGCTTTACTGAAGTGGCGATGGTGAAGGGGGGCTCCCAGTAATACCTGAGCTGCACAGGGTACCTTCTGCCTCAGATGTGTTTTCCAAACTCTACGCCACTGATCTGCAGGGCAGGTCTGAGGGCTATGCTTGTGTTGCTGCTGCATGGATGGATAAACAGCAATGGATAAATGACGTGCCTGAGACCTTGGTGGGGGGCATTTTCAGACCCAGGGGTAGTGCAAGGGAATCCCCACTCCAACAGCCAGAAAACAACACCAGCACTACAAGGCTGGCCCGGGTTTTTTTTGTTTGGTTTTTTTTTCCTTAGGATTTGTAGGATATTCATAACTACCTTTTGACATTCAGTGTGCCTGCAAATGTCAGCTTAGAAATTTATGAAAGAAAATAAAAGAAAAACAAGCTTCTGGAGGAATGTGGTACATTTGAAATCTGATAAGTGGCTGCTGGTGTTGCTAGGAATTACTGGTTTTAACAAAGGATTTCTGGCAAACCTCCCTCCTCCCCATCTCATGCAACAGCACAACCACAGAGCAGAGCTACAGAGCCTGATTAATGCTGAGCTGGTTTCCTCTCCTATGTAGCCATCCTGTGTTTTTCAGATGTTTTAAACAACTTGGTCAACATAATTCAAGTGTGTGTGAAAAAAACCTATGAGAAGCAATAATTTTGGGGTAATGCAGAGTTATAAACCGGTCAATGCTAGCTTTGCACAAAATATAGCCCCTTTTTATGGTGCTGGGTCAAATAAGATTAGTGAAGCTTTCCAGCCAACAGTGCACAACTTGCAAAGGCTACACAGCAAGAAGCTGCTGGTTGTATTTGTAATGAGGATGTATATCACAACCTCTTTGGTTTACTGGGGAAAACCAAGCTAATCCCTTACTCTGTAGGAGTAGTACAGGCTACTTCCCATTCCTGCTCCTACAGCCACCCCAGTATAGCTGTGGTGTTGGTCAACACTTGCTTTCTCCTCAGGGTGTTGAGAAGAAGGGAACACAGGGCGCTGCTTGTTCATGTCTTTCTGGCCCATGTCCTTTTGACGGAACAAACACTGAGGAAGTTTTCTGAGGTTTCTTCCTGTCATGTGTTTTCTCACTGGAGTTGATGTTATCTGGTGCTGTAGAAACCACGTTGTGGAGATAAAAGGGGAGAATGACCCTAGATATGTATATGAAAGAAACCACATCTTTCAGGACAGAAGAAGCTCAAAATATCTCTTAGCTCAGCAAAATATCTCCTTACTCTTTGCTAGCCTGGTTAGCCAAGTCTGGCTAATACTTTTGCATTTAGAATTTCTGGTTTTATGTGACTGGCTAAGTTCAAAATATAATACAAAGCTCTGATACTTACCTGTGCTTGGTTTCTTCCTTATAACCCTTGAATGCCAGATTTGAGATGTGCCCGTCTCTCCCTGTACATTCCTATCTCCCCTGCCTCTGTTACCTTGCTGCACCATGGTACAGCACAAAGTATCATTATCTCTCCTCCAATCCAGTTCCCACTTCCTCCTTTTCCTTTGATGGCTCCTGGCAGATGGCAGCCTGTGCTCGCTCCTCTGTGGTGAATGGACACACTGATTTCACCAGGGCTCATTCCCCTCAGTGTGAATCTCTGACAAACACTGCATTCACTGCAATGCAAAGATACCAAATATTTCAAAGTGAAAATAAATTAGCCCACAACTGCTAGGCAAAACAGGCTTGATAAATGGAAGTTTTAGTCAGCAATGTTTAAAGTTAAATCAGTAAAGTGTGCATAATGATGGATGAGTCCAGAGATTTTTATTAAATACAATAGCCTAAAGAAACGTAGGGAGCTGTTATAAATGAAGTGAATGCTAGTTTAACTAAAACAACTCTTGTTTAGAGAAAAATGTTGGGATTTATTATCCTATTAGTTGCTTTTTTTCTCCCCTTTTTTTTTCATAAGGAGCAGCTCTCAGGGTGTCCTGGGCAGAAAGTCAAATTCTCCATTTACCCAAGATGTTTAAAAAACATCCTCTTGAAAGTTGAAACTACTGAGTTTTTGATGGGACAATATAAATATATTTGAACTGTTGTCAGTACAAACCAGCCATCTTGAAAAGTGTAGTACATCTCCACTGGACACAATATTATTAATGTCTTTGAAACAATTCAGCATTTATTTTGAAATAGCAAAGAGGTTTGATTTGCTTCCAAAAGGAACTGTAATCCAAAAGTGTCTCCTATTATAATATTTTAACTGACTGGATGTACAGAAAGACAAACACAGCGTTTTTGAAGGCTCAGCTGATTGAAAATTAGTTTGGAAATGTCTGCTGGGAACCAGTTTGCATTGTGCTGTTGCTCAGATTTAATGCCTCTACCTCATTCTTAGACTAAAGAGGTTGGGTTTTACCAGCCCCACAGTCCAGCATGGAGGATGGGTTGCAATGCATGTTGTGGGAGTGCAGGCTCTGATCTGCTGTCCTACCCCTTTGCAAAGATTATGTAACCCAGAAATGTCCCAGAGACCCTGCTGAAGACTGTATCTGATGCTCCTAGCCCTACTAGACCTGCTGTCACCCTGATAAGAGTCAGATGCATGGGAGATGGGGAAGAGAAATGTCTGAAGCATGGAGGTCTTTTGCTATCTCCAACTTTTCAGATGATGTTTTGGGAAACAGGATGGTCTGAGGCAAGATCTAGGTTAGATCATGATTTCTGCTTTTCTCATCTCCTTGTCCTGTCTTCCCTTTCAGCTTGATATGAAAAATTCGTATTGAAATAATCCGCTTTGATGAATTTTCCCAGTATGACCCAGAACACCAGAATTAATTGCTACACAATGCTGGATTATGTTGCACACTTTGCACAGTTGAGTGTCAGATGGTTAAAACAGTGTCAGATGGTTAAAAATTGGGTTTTAGTCGTGTGTCAAACTATTGCCAGTCTGCTTTCACCATAGTGAGTTCTGTGAAGTATTACTTACTCATGCTATAGAAAAAGAAAGGAAAACAGTTCAAAAATTCACATATAAATTACTAAATAAGGCTTGCAATGGACGAACTCTTCCATGTCCTTTTAGCTTTAAAGTATGTCTGGGAAAACTCCTGGCTTGAGAGTAATTTAGGTGACTTTTGAATGGACAATTCTGAGAGAAAAGCTAGCTGGCAAGAGTGGAACTTAGTTTTTTGATTCAGTGTTATTTCACTGAAGTCATAAGAAGTCTCCAAAAATCATCCAAAAGGAGAAACAGAAGAGTGGTAAGATAAAAATTCAGTTTCTTCTTCTGGTGTTGCTTTTTCTTGCCACCTTATGGCAGATGAAATGCTCGGCATAAGTAGTCTTATTGGTAAACCTGAGCTTGGGGAAAAGCTCATATGCCAATTTGCTTGGGGATTGCTGGAGTAGGCAGGTGGCAATGGATGAGGATCAGGACAGTGAAAACCCCTTGGTGTCCTGGGGGATGAAGAGCTGACAGAGCTCTGGGTCATGCCTCTTCTTCACATTTGTGCTCCCAGAAGCGAACAGTGTGTGTGTGAGAGAGCTTTCAGCAGCAAGCGCTTTCTAATCAAGCACCTTGTTGTTGCTTTAAATGTAAAGCTTCCCCTTAGCAGTAATGTTTTTCCTTGAAAACTGTAGGTATCACTCCTGACTTCTGTTCTCCAAGATGAATTAGATTATATCTAAACTGGTGGACCACGTAGATCTTGGCTTTGTCCCACCTCTGTATCAGTCTGAGATCTGGATTCTCCCCAGTCTCAGGATGCAGAAATGAAATCAGGTGCATGGGCAGAATGGAGCAGTGACACAACTGGCCAGGCCACATGTCTGGACTCTGCTGGCTCAAAAGGTACATCTGTCCCTCAGCCTCTCGGTTCAGGCAGACTTAGGAAGCAGCTCCTTGCATTTCTTTTAAAATCACAGTCACAGAATCGCAGAATGTGCTAAGTTGGAAGGGACCTACAAGGATCATCAGAGTCCAAATCCTGGCCCTGTGCAGGACCATCCCCAAGAGTCACACCATGTGCCTGAGAGCATTGTCCAAACACTTCTTGAACTCTGTCAGGCTTGGTGCTGTGACCATTTCCCTGGGGAGCCTGTTCCAGTGCCCGACCCCCCTCTGGGTAAAGAGCCTTTTTCTAACATTCAACCTAACCCCCTCCTGACACAATGTCAGGACATTCCTTCAGGTCCTGCCACTGGTCACCACAATCTCCATGGCCTGTGCAGCATATACCAATGCTTTGCTAAGAGGCAACACAATGGAATGATGCCTGTGCCCGGAGGACTGTTCATATGGAGCTCACCAACTAGAAACTGTCTAGGTTGGATTTTGCAGCAAAGCCCATTCACTTTTTAGCAATCTCTCCTTAAAAGGACATGGATACATAAAATGGGATTTAAGGCAGAACTCAAAGAGATGAACTGCATCCCCCCAAAATACTTTGGTAGACATCTCACCCTGACTGCAGATGAAAAGCAAAGCAGGAGAGCAAGCCCAGGACTGTACTCCTGGAGATGGCCACCTAAGACTGAGTCATTTCTCATACCTAACCCAAGAATTGTCCAAGCTTTTAAAGTTTTAACACTGGAGAAAATACAAAACTTTTTGTGGCCATAAGCTGGAAATAAACAACCAGCCAACACAGTAAAAGCAGTCTTTTCCTATGTCCAGACCGCGTTGCCTGCCTTTCCTTTTTCCTCTTAGAATCTGGAGAGAAAGGCCGCAAAATATATTGCATTAGTGACAATTCCTCCTGGAGACAGCACTTGCTGCTGCTGTCGGCTCTGCAGGGCTGCTGTGAGCTGGCCCAGCTCTGCACAGGCACCTGCAATTCCTGCTGAGTTTTCATTCCTGCCAAGCTCCAGCTGCTGTAAGGAGCAATTCCCATAATCCAGCACATCAGGACTGTCAGCTCCAAGGTAAGCAGGTCAGCAGCTTGGGTTTCTGCAACACTGCTGACATATGCCCATTTTGGAGCAATAATCCCCAGCTTGAGGCCCATGACTCAAGCTGTGCCTTATGCATCTGGCACGTGTGCTGACCACTGCGGGTGACTTGCTGCTTGAGGCTGGTGCTCACACTTACAAGGCCTCTCGGGTGGCAGGATCCATCTTCATTTTCCTGCCAGGTAGGAGGGGAGATTGGCAGAAGAAACATATTCTTCTTCTATGGTTTGACTGCCAAGGAGAGGTGCAACCCTAATGGCAGAAAGTTTTACTGTTCTTCCTCAGGGATTTAAGAGAGGAAGTGGATAAGCCAGCCTGAGAAGAGGAATATTTGTGCTGGACAGGAGATGCCACTAGAAATACAAGGCCAGAATTAAACACTTGCCTTGTGCACAAAGTCTAGCAGTTTTCTTACTTTCACACGTGGCATCTGCACAGTAATAACAAAATGTAGCCCCTTTCAGGCAATGCAGATTAATGGAACTTATTAGTTTACAGCCTTTCTTGTTGCTTTGTTTTGTTTTCATTGGCATTGGTATTAAAGTGTGATCTGGAATGAAAGAATCAGCCACATATGTAAATATCTCAGCAGGTCATAGCAGCACTGGGGACCCTGAGCACCTTACCTCCTGCGAAGTGTCATCGGTCCCATTTGGAGATAGGGGCACAGAGGCAGACCAGACTGCAGCCTCTGTTTTCAGCCCGGTATCCACCAAACGCAGGTGCCATCTACTTATGTCCTTGCACAAGCAGGAGTTTATCAGGACACAACAGGACCCCTTGGCACTGAGTCTCAGTGACATGGATGGCTCAGCCGGGCAGACCTGGCCACGGCTAGAGAAGGCAGCTTCTTTTTCACAAGGATCCTCAGTCTGAGGACAGTCCACCTGTCCTAGGTGGACTTTGCCTCAGAGAAGCTTCAAGGCAACCAACCAACCAGATACTATTAAGGTGAATTTTTTGGTCAAGTACCAAATTTTATCTCAAAATCAGACAGACCCACATACAATATGTTTTCGCAGCCAGTATTTAAGCTGTAACATCAACAGGATATGTGGGCATTTCCATGTAGGGGAGGTGGGAATTTAGCAATCAATTCTTCCTGACACTGTCACAAATGAATGCTGGGAACAGCCCCACATTATCAAGAATGGGAGAATGCTAAAGAACCAGCTTTAGAAGAGATACAAGAATCCAGCTATTCTGGATCAGTATGCAATGTCAGGATTACCTTCTTCTTTTGAAGAATAAATGAAAAGAATCCTCTTTATTCCTTCAGAAATATGTACTCTCAAATAATTCCCAGTCCATCTATTAGGAGCTCAACCCATTAGCAGTCTACACATTTCTACATTCTTCTGGCAAGCTTTAGACATCTCTGATCAAGACAAAGTCTTAGTGAAAATTTGCCAAAGCTGTGTGTCTGTAATCACATCACTGCATTTGGCAGCAGGATTGGTACATATGGCAAAGTTCAAAGATTTGGCAAAGCAAGCTCACCTTCAAAGAGTGTTCTGAGTTACTGGAAAATGAATTCTATTTGACTGATGCTAAGTGTTGAGGTTCTTTTTTTTTTTCTTACAGGAATAAAACTGAATCCAATTAGAAGTAAAGAAATGTATTTTCAAAGACAATAATGAACAAATGTTTATAGGATACCTAGCTTTTATAGATTAAATTGCCAGGTTAAGCAACCCTAGGCAAATGACTGTTAATTCAGCTAAATCAGAATCCATGCTGCCCTAAGACTGATCTTCCATCAAATTAACCCTTAATGTTTCCTGTGTTCAATTTGACTTTTCTGAAATTTGTATTCTTTCTGGAACACTGCACATACGCACAGATAAAAGCCCTGTCTTCTTTGTATCTGAACTGCAGGTAAAATTGTTTAGAAGAACAGTATCAAAACTGGAATGTCAAGAATCTGAAAGTTAGGAAACACTAGAATTACAGTTGCTTCTGAATTGATAATCTGCCCTGTACTTGTACATACCAGGTAACCTTGTGTACACTGTTGCATACACATTTTTTTAAGGAGTCCTTTCTTGTGCTGTCCAGCCATGATGCAGGTGAAGGGGCTGAAGTCCTGCCTGCTCACATGCAAGTTCTGCATTATGGGATGGATGCAAGTCCTCCCCTAATCACCAACACCTGGAGTCCTGCCTCTGCTCTAGCAATGAGCCACAGAGAGACATCAGCCTGTGCCGGGCACAGACACAGCATGGATGCTGCAGCCTGTGGCGGGTGATGAAGAGGCTCAGGGGAGGCACAAGACACCTCTTCTTCCTGACAGTGAATCTGTCTTTTACTATCCTAAACAGTGAAGTTAATGCCTAAACCACATGTACAATCAACAGTTTTTTTGTTGATGATTCAGGACACTTTGTTCAGGGACACCTCTCACTATTAGCTTACAGGGGTTTTAAAACACTGAGTCACGCTCATGTTAGCAGAGGGATAACTTGTGGGGTGCAGTGCAGTTCAGCAGTCAGCAACCCAGAAAAAATGATGTATCTTGCTCTACATGGGATATACACACACCTGTGTGAAGCAAAGCAGATCCTTCACCAGAAATCTGTGACCAGGGACTGGTGATGTACCTCAGTGGTCATGCAGTCAGCATCTTTAAGCTCACAGCATCCACAAGTCTAAAGGGGTCACAAGTTATCTACTACAGATACCTTCAATAACTTTTCCATTTCTTTCTTTGAAGCAATGTCTCTGCTTGATTCAGCAGTTCTTTTTCCTTTCTTGTTTGCTAGATTACTTTCTTTAGCTTTTGAAGGAGGATCTCTCTGCCTTTTCTAGTGTCCTTGTATCTTGAAGACCTGCAGGTAGGAAGTAGGCTGCAAGTATGGGTCACTTAATACTTGATCACATTTACTGCAAGGTACTCAGTCCACAGTGCCACTGATCTCACTTTAATGCTGTCACCGTTAGCCATCTATTCGAAGAAGGTAATCGAGGTATTTCCTACTTGCCCACAGTGATACCAGCTACATAGTAGCTGGGAGAACTTTCCAAAACAGTGATTACACAATTCAAACACCAGCAATTTCTGAATCAAAACAAAGAATGATTTCAGGGTTCTTTTGCATGAATACATTGTACACTGTGGTTTAGAAACATCTGCTGGCTGAGTTGTATACAGTAAAGATACACAGAACACATGGCACTGTCATTTGCATATAGTATGTCACTGCTGTATTAGAAGTGGAGAAAGATCACAGAAACCTTGAAAAGCCAGCAGACTGTAAGATGACAGATGTATGAGTCATGGAAAGCACTGTGATAACAGCAAATATTAACAAAACTGACAAATATAGAAACAGCACTCGCAGTAAGTTTCCACCAAAGTAGCAAAGAGCTGATAGCTGTGCTCACACTAGGGAGTTGTTAAAATGGCCTTGAAGGGGGGGATATATTGAAGTGGGATAGATTGCCTTTGCGTCTTCTTTTTCTGCTCAGGTGTATGTAGAAAACTCAAATGGTAGTTTCAGGTCCCTTCCCATTCCCTTCAACTTTACATACACATCCAGGCTGACAGTAGATCTATCTTAACTATCACCAGAGCCTTCTTGCTCAAAGGAGCTACATACCAAAATCCCTGTATGGTAGAGAGTCCCAGGAGATCTAGAATATGCCTCACAGACCTTATGGAATGGTGAAATCCAAGAATGATTCACAAGTGAGAGACAAGAACCAAAGTCCAACATTTGCATTTCTAGATGAAGTTGGGCTTGATGCATCTCCTCATCTGGAGAGCCCTTGCGCAGGTGACTGGAGCAGCTTCCACTGACTCACCTCCTTCAGTAACCCAGGGTCTGTGTCTCAGTGTCCGCCGTACCAGCATGGCTCTGCTGATGGCCACAGGGTATATCCTCAGCTGAAGGCTGCAGCTGAACTCAGGAGCCACATACTCATGGGTAGACAGTGTGTAGCCTTGCCAAGGCATATAATTCAAACAGTTATGAAACTGGTCTGAAAAGAAAAGAAAAGAAAAGAAAAGAAAAGAAAAGAAAAGAAAAGAAAAGAAAAGAAAAGAAAAGAAAAGAAAAGAAAAGAAAAGAGAAAAGAAATTTGTTTTGCTTGGTTTTGTGGTGTGGAGGCTGTGGTGATTCACTTTCAAAGTTCTATTTCTGTCATATTGGTGCTATATTTCTCCTCTAAGAAAAGACTAAGATTCTTAAACCACCCCTGATTTCAGAGCTTCAGCATTTGTGGGCAATACCATCTCCTCTGAAGCCATGAGGGCTTTCGGCATTTCTGCACAGGGTATTGCATTTTCAGGAGCTGGGGTGAGAGTGCATAGCTCCAAGTCTGGTCACCAAAAGACATTTGTAAAGCTTTGTCATACATGGCAGTCCTCACTGAAATCCTATTTGGACTAGTTTTACAAGGTCACTTCTTGAATCACCCGTGTACATTATGTTGGAGCAAATTGTCCATCTGACTGCCTTTCAGTAAAGAGGAATGAGTGGGTCTTTTTGGTTGCTTGGTGCCCCACTTGAGGTAGTTGGACCTGAGAGCAGCCAAGCTGTGTTCAGCCATTTCTCTCCCCTCCCACTTTCTGTGAGCCCATGCCTGCCTGCAGCAACTTCAGCTTAACTGATACCGGTGTGACTTCTGCGCCCACTGACCACAACCATAGCTCCAGCTCCAGAAACGGGGCCTGAAGTGACTTGTGGCTGAATTCACAAAGGCATCTCATTTGAACCGCTTCGGAGTTAGTGTAAACCACAATTTGACAAAGATCTGTGATTTTCAGAATTTACTAAAAAAATCCAAGACACTTGGACAGCACTTGGCACTTGGGCTTATAAAACAATTGTTCATGAAAGTGACAAATCCTCCATCAATGTCTGCAGGGAACACACACATCAGCTTACACAGCCTATGGTAGTTATATGTTTAAACAGAATCCCTACGGCTGATAATGGGGTAAACACGGTATGGTTTATAACTTTGGGCAAAGCATTTAAAAACGAAAGTTAAAACTGCATGAGATTATGTCTGTAGAGAACAGGTGTGGTGGGACAGGGTTAGTTGTCCACCAGATCACTTATGCACCAACATCTTCAGTTAAAGCACCGTGATTTGGCAAAACAAAAACACCTACAGCACTGTTAACAGTAAATCTAATGATCAGTCCTTTAAGCCAAATAAAATGTAGCTGGCAGTGTTGGTGAGTTTAGAGGATCAGATGTTTAAAGACTCCACCAGTTCGTGGAGGATCAACTAATACTGCTGCTGATTTCTTTCTACAACAAGATAGCTTTTACCTTTGATCCCCAGCATGAGGTTCAGCCCCTCTTATACCTCTGGCTCGGTGTACAGCTGACTGCTGCACAGTAGGATCCAGGATCACTGTTTAGGGAACAGCTTTAAAACCGACTCACTCAGCAAGTAGCTGCCAGGAGTTGACCAGAAGGAAATGTGAAGGGTAGATGTGTGTTACAAATCTGTGCCTATTCGTGTGGCTGTAAGGAGGAGTTAGGGGCCATCCGGGATCTCCTGAGGGAAGATGTTACAGTTTTAGAGCTGGCAGGAATACCTTCCTCATTTTGATGCCTGGGAGGAGGGCCATGCCATCCACTACCCAGGTATGCAACCCTTGTTTCACATGAGCAGTCCTTTGTTTTATTTGTAACATGATTTCCCCCCGTTTTTGCAGAAAATTCTCTAAGCAGTAGTCTACTGTCACAGTCACATTTCTTCTCTTCCTCTATTGTGTCCCCATTGGGTCTGAGGACCCAGTTCTGAAACTCAGGCATGCATATCCCTCCCTAGCTCCCACAGCTCTTGGATATGCCATAATTTTGCTCACTGTGGTTCTCCAGCAGCCTGAGTGGGTTTTCTGCTCACCAGACTTGCATCTCACATGGTTGCTGATCCTTTTTCTCTCCAATTTAGAGTCAAATATGCATTTTCCTTTCTTGCATGAGGGCTCGAAATACTAGGAAAAAATATCCTGCAAGGATAAAGGCAGAAACAGCAAGGGCTACTACAAAAATGTCTCAGCTGAGTTTGTATTATATATTCCATTGGTTACTAGAAATACAGAAATTTTCATGTTTTCAAAGTCGGAATCTATTTCTAGGAAAATTTATAGGTGTGCTTTCCTGCCTATTCTTACCACTCTTGTTTTTCTTATAAAAATTTTCAATAACATTTAGGTATTTATTCCAAATAGACTGAGAAGTTCAGTCCTGTGTCTGTCTTTAGTCTGTTCCTCTTTTCTCTGCACAGATTCCTTGAGGTTTGGCAAAAAAATAGCACTGAAATTACTTTGACTGATATGTGCCTTTGGGTCTATTTTTCTTCTACATGAGAAAAAAATAATTCTGCTAAATATTTAGGAATTTGCCCTCTTTCCACAAGAAGTCTAAGCAACTAGAGGCCCAGGTCTACAAGATTCCTTGATTGTCATCCTCACTTAGACGTGGTTCCCTAGAGACAAGGGGGAAATTGCGTGACAGAGAACTGTAAACTGAACCCTGAGAATGCAAATGTAATTTTTAAACAAGCAAAAATGTAGCATCAATGTGGTTGACATTGCTTCCCACTTTGGATTATGCATTGTATATAATCCAATTTAGACCAGTCAAGGAGGGCAGAAGACTTTCATGAGGCAAAACCCAAGGAAGAGGAGAGCCTAAATCCTGTGAGATTTTGTTTGTATTTCAGAAACTAGCCAGAGAGGAAATGCATTTTAAAAAACCAAATTCCATTACTTAGAGCTGACCTGTGATTCTTGCAGCCTCCTTACACTCCATCTGGATGTTCCCTCTGGCTTGCACGCTACCATCTCTGAAGTTCCAGCTACTAATCACTACAATATGGATTCTCTAGCCTCAATGTTAACATTAAATGTAGTGGCTTTCAGCTGTAGTCCTCAAAGCATTGAGAAAATAAACCCCCCACTAAAAGCCATTTTCAACCTCATGTCACCAGGGACCACAAGGACCACCAGCAACCGTCTTGTATTGAATGTTGATCTGTTGCTTTTGCCTTTCCCCCCCGACATGTATTTTTACAGGCTTTGCAGCTAGAGAAATACTGGAACACCAATTCAATCTCCCACAGGTTGACACCCAGGCTTCTGCATCCCTGCTCCTCATTTGTAACTCAGAATCAGTCCTGAGCATTGGCACGAGTCTGTTCATGGCTGGCTGTGAGACATGTACTATGAATGCATACAGACATGTATGATCTTGGAGATCTTTTCCAACATTAATGATTCTATGATTCTCTACAAGGACAATTTCGACCTGAAGACACATAAAAAATATTAACTAGAGATTGAAGTCCAACTTCGCATTTAAAATCATGATGTGCATAGCAAGGAGATGTTTCTGCATGTTTACCTCTTTTTTCTACCAGTTTCTTGCATTTACCACTGCAGCTGAGACCCTTGGTCTCTCATCAGATGCTGGCAGCCACACCAGTGTGGCTGGAGCATCTTTGTTCCCATCTGGTGCCAGTCCTGCTTCAGGCAAGAACAACCAGAAGGTCACAGGTTACCTATTTACAGGCATGAATAATTTCTTGAATAATATTGGCTTCTCAATGCAGCTTTGGCTTGTCTCTAAAAGGTTTTCAGGGCTGATGGCTTGGGACCCAGGGATGATTACTGGGCAAAACTCACAGAAGGGGATACGTGGCACTAGCACTACTATTTTAAGTGATAATAGGGCATGTGACTTCAACACAGGTGCATGAAGTACAAAGGGGAGCACAGGTGCATTCAGATTAGGCCTCTTTTCTCTCCTGCCTAGTGCTGCAGGATGGGACCTGAGCCATGGCAGAGTGCTGTGCAGGCTTGTGGTAACACCAGAGAGGGACATTTGGCACTGCTCCGGGACCGTGCCGCTCAGTAGTGAAAGGGTCAAGGTGGATGGAGAGGAAGAGGAGAGAAACCAGCCCTCATCAGTTCTCTGCTGGGTCACACCTGTCCAAGCATCTCTGTTTCTTTGGTAGACAGCTGCTCAGTGGAGCTCTGCTGCTGCTCAGCTATTCCTCACTGCTCCTGGAGAAGGAAGACAACTTGAGGGAAAACGTTTGTGCGTGCTCCTGGGAAAAGCAAGCAGGGTGCCTCACACAGGGCTCACTGGAGTATTACTTTTGCCCCATGTTTCAAACCCACCTGTGTACAACAGAGCTGAGGGGGCAGCAGCCATCATCTGGTAAGAAGTGAGGGACATCTGGGCAGGGCAACACCTTCCCCCTTGGCACCTGGAGCTGTAAGAGATTATGTCTGGCCACAGTTTGTACCCATACAAGACAAAAAGAGAGTCTGAGCTAGCTCAAGACATATTGGAGAAAGACAGATGACATTGTGCCTTGAATTTATTTAGTGTCCATACAGATTTCCTATAAATGTGGCCTCTGTTCATCCAGCTGTTCCTCTGACAGTGTGGAGAAGAGGGCTACTGAGGTAGATGGACCTCAAAGAAGATCTTTTGGAGTCCATTCTGCAAGTGACTTGCCCTTGTAAAGGGCTGGTTTGATGGCCTAGTAGGTCTTCTCTATCCTGTCACACTGTGCTCCTACATGACCCTGGCTGATGTTTCCTCTTCTTCACCGCCTGGAGTCTCCAACTGATCTCCTGTTCTGTCACTCAGGAGACTGTTTCTGCCAAAGCAGCTGCTCCATATGAGATCTGACACAGAAGGAGGAGGGAATTTCATTCACCCGAACAGAAACCCCTGTGTAAGTTTAGGAGTGTCAGGAAGGAATATTCTTGGCTTGTATTTCATCTGTACTGTAAAGGATGTATCTAGTGAGTGGTGAGTGGTGATAGTGAGTTGCATCCAAATCCTAATCAGCCAGAAGTATGGTCACAACCAATAAACTAATCACCCCTGTAAATTCCGGCCTCTCAGGGGGGGTCAGAACCTATTTATACAGAGTGAGAAAAGATCTCTCTTTCACAAGCCCTGGAAGAGCAAGAGCAGTTTTCTCACTGGCACTCTCCTTCTCTCTGCAGAACAGGGCAGGAGAACAATTGACCCCTTCTTCCCTGTTACATGACACTAGAATATTTGGTTAAAATGAAACAATTTTTTTCTGAAGAATAAATTAGGAAGGAACTCATCTATTTGTGAATTTATGTTGAATTTCATGAGTGATTCTTGTTGAATTAAAAAAGGGAAGAGTGGATTTGAGAATATCACAATGTTTTATTTGGTTGCAATATGTGTGAAATGAAACTTTTGGTTTCAGAAAAATATTTTCTATTTTAAATATTAGCTTTAAAAAAAGTCAAAAAGAATTTTTAAAAACAGGTTTTGCCATTTCCAAAGGAGCTAGAACTTTCACTTTGAAGTCAAGGGATCCGTATAAAGTTAATGTCAGATGACTGATTTTTCATTTCAATTAGCTTTGCCAACTGCTGTCCTCCTCCCTGCTGTGTGCTTCACTTTGGTTTGGCAGGAGCTGGCTCCATGAGTTCTGGTCCTTTCCTCCTCACCTAATTTCCTGTATCACTCCCTAGGCCAAATGGGCATTATTCACCCAATCCAGTTTATGTCCCTTTTTACTAGAATATACTCAGAAAACATTTCTGGAAGAATATTATTTGAATTTAATTTTTATGGAAATGAGAATTACTTGGAGTCCTTAGGTTTCATGATCTAGTAAAGTGCAGTGAAGAAGCTGCAATGACCCCAAGGTTACACAGTTTGCTTGATTGAAGAACAGGTAGATTTAGCTCAGGAAAAATCTTGGTTCACTGCAGATTCAGTATTACTGCTTGTCACTGTTCCAGGGAAAACATCTTCCTCCTAATATCTTCCTCTAAGGACATAAGAAAAAAAAATCTAATTATTTTTTGACAGCCCTGTGAACACTTCTAGCCATACATTGAAGAAACATGTGAACTCAACTGAGTCTACCTGTCTTGTGTTCAGATAACTTCTTATCAAGCAAAACCTGCTTGTATCATCATTGTCATCATGACCCCAAGCACTTCCTAAGTCTTTTGGGTAAATCATAGCACCATGATCCCAAAGGGTTGCAGTTGCTTTCACAGTTACTTCACTAGTCTGTTGGACTTGGAATTACCAAAAATTTAAGTTCTTTCTTCATTACTGTAATTCAGTTGCATCCTGTTAACCAAAGTCACCACGGCTTTGGATAACAAGGAACACAGTTATGACATTTGCTATGTTTGGCAGAATGCTGCAACCATTTGATCCTAGCAAATGTGTGCCTGACCTTACTCACAGCACCCTTCTCTGCAGCACAGCCTTGCTCTCCTTTGCTTATGTATAAAACCCCTTTCAGTTCAAATCCTGGTTCACTGAAATAGGTGGCAAACCTCCTATTCTGTTCAGAAGTGAAGATTTTACAGGCATTCCAAGGAGAAAAACCCCTTCCTCTTTGTACTTTGTACTTCATGTTACTTGATGTTGAATTATATCTGATGATATTTCACTGACGCTGTGGAAAAGGGATCAGGTAAACGATTTCATATGAGCTATACCTCGAAGATCAAATGTGACCATGTCATGATTAAACAAAGAAACGACACGGTTTGCAGCTGCCAAGTGGAGATGTGATTTTTCATACTGAATCACCAGCCTGTTGGAAAATAAGTCTAGACACACTCAATAAGA
Source organism: Grallaria varia (assembly GCA_013396735.1). Classification (NCBI taxonomy): domain Eukaryota; kingdom Metazoa; phylum Chordata; class Aves; order Passeriformes; family Formicariidae; genus Grallaria; species Grallaria varia. Next base: position 364,861 of record VWZG01002899.1, on the reverse strand, counting down.
AAGTTACATTTTTAGAAAAGGATGATAAGGAATTACCAACTGGAATAACTGACCTAGGCACATGATGTAGTTCTCTACTCTTGAAGTCTTTAAAAAAAGGCATTTTAATAAAAGACATATCTTTGTGTATCTAGTATTTTGTTGTTTCCTGAAATGATAATTTGGAATTCTCAGACCTCCATGCATACACAGATCAGACTAAATACTACAAGTGCTTCTCCTTTTAAAACTTACAATTTTCTTTCTAAATAAATTCACTTCTTCATGGACAACTCTTGCTTTAATTCTGATCATTAGAAATTACAATAATTGCTTTCTTGATTGCCTATGTATTATATAAGAAAAATGTGTAAACTGTCTTCAAATTTATTGAGTTTACAGAACTGCCATGTTAGACATTTGTCAGCATTTTTTGATCACAGCGCTGCAGGGATGGGGAATAATGCTGCAGACAGGGCTGAAAAGATAAACCTAGTGACTTCGTATTGCTTTTACATAAACCATCATCAAACTTGAGAGTCATATTCTGTACAGTAATGCCTCATCAAAGTGTCTCTGAATCTTCATTTTGACCATTTTTTGTCTATAAAATAAACATTTTTGCCCACAGAGTATCTTTTTACCTTTAGATATCTGACCTTTCACAAAGCTTCATAGTGTGCTGTAGATGCATTAGGAAATGTGATGCTTATCGCACTTCCTTTGCTTCCCTACTTTGTTGTAACTCAGCAAATGGCTCCCTAATTATTTCTCTATGAGTTAAACCAGATCATTTTCTCTTGTGGGGATGGGTCAGTCTAAAAACCCAAGCAAGTGAAATCTTGCTCCTTTTGGGGCAGAAAATGTCTTTCTTAAAGAAAATATAACAACAGTAGCATGTTGTGATTGTCAATACCAAAGTAACCATTTTCTCCAGTGGAAATTGAATCTTAAATCAGTAGACATGAAAACATTAAATAAACTACTATTTTTCATGGAAAAGTCTTGTATCTAAAAGTTGAATTTTACACAGCTCAACCAAATAACTCATTGCCTTCTGTCCTGAAGAGGAACCACTAACAAAGGCTCAGTGAAGTTATGAATCCTGCAGCAAGTGATGGCAAAGGAGCACATTATACGGGATTGAGACTGTTTGTAAGGGCACAGAGAACAATTAGGAGGCACCAGCAGAAGGAAATGGGCAGAACAGCCAGGCTGGAGAGTGACCTGATGGGCTGCAGTTCCAGATGAGTTCCCCACCCTTGCGCTGGGAGACCCAACCCATGAACGGATGATATTTGGCTCCCCCTCTTGGTGGGTTATTAGTTGTAAGGGAATAGAGTTCCTTTTTTTTTGAGGTTTTTTCCCCTCTTACAGAGGGGATTATTAGAATTTCCTTTCCCTGTGCTAATTATACACCTGAAAATGCTTTCAGCTTAAACCAGAGCATTTTGTTCAGTGATTCAACATAAAGCTATTTCATCCCTTTTTAAACAAATGGGCTTCACTCTTGTGTTGCTCTTGCTCTGTCTCTTGGAACTATCTTGTGCTAGTTTCTATGACCTGTTGTTTCACATTATGAATAAATTGGTTTTCTTCACTTTGGTTATCCCGTAATCCCTTTTAGGCATATGATAGTTTTGGAACTTTATACAGTGTCTCTGGTTAATGTACCTCAGAGAAGTTAGATAAGGCTGATCCTTATTTAGCCTGCATTCAGTAGAAATACATTGAGCTATTTTTGGCTGAGTGCCCTTTTAATTTTCCAAGCTCTCAAATGGAGTCATTTAAAGTATAAAAATGTATGAACACCTTTCCTCTGAACTAAATGGCACTCTTTTTCTTGGCTTAATTTCCTTTGGAAGTAAAAGCTATACTATGCTTCACTGATACCAACAATCAGTAATGTAGTATAGGTTGCCAGACATAAAGATTAGATAAGTATTTGAATTTCCAGTAGTGTTTTCATGAAATTATCTATATGCAGCTCATATTCTGTTCTGAGGACCCACTGGGCTAGCAACACTAGTTATATTGCTCATCTAAAAGGAAATTATATGTGCTAAAATGGAAGGAATTGAAATCTATTTGATGTCTATTTATACTTTTTAAAAATCAGTCTAAGGGTCAATNTCCCCAAACAACCTCCCCCAAAAAAATGCAAACCAAGCCAAATAAAACAAAAAAACCCCCACCAAACCAGACAAAAGAAAACAACCTCCCCAAAAAGAGGCTTTTAGTTTCTCCTAACTGAATTTTCCTTTAAGATGAACTTATAATATCTGTTATTCGATACTGGAATAATACTGACTTTCTAATAACAATCAGTTCTGCTCTAAGAGATAACCATGTAAAACAGGCCCATGATTACTCGACAGAGCCATTCCTTGACTCAGTTCTGTAGACTGATGTTTTATTCCTGTCATTGTAGGAGCACCAAGACAGCTTGCAGAGACAGGGCTGCATTCGATTTCTCTTCTACATCATCAGCTTTGAAGGATGTGAAAATCTTTTTTTTTATATAAAATTTCATGAAATGCACATGTTTCTCAAATATTTTTTATCAAAAGAATCAAACTTTTCCCCTGCCTTCCCTTTTAAAAATTTTCTCCACTGGTTGAATTTTCTCAGTCTCTCATTATAAGGAAGTTGGAAGTTATAAAATTCCATATTTATAATGCAAGCCTATTAATATCTCACTTTTTCAACAAAACTAGTAGTGGAATTCTCCTGCTGGCTAAGACAACTAAGAGAACTTTAAAAGAAATTTCAGTTTTGTCTCTTTCAGAATATGCAGAAGGATCCTTGGGTTCCAGAGCTGAAGTACTCATCAATTGTAATTCATAAAGCTCTCAATTATTAATCTTGTTGTGTTATGCTGTCATGGATAGAGGAGTGCTTGCTCAGGATGAAAGGAAATTAAGAAGTCTGGTTGGTAGGGTTCACTTTGGCACCCTGGGAAGTGCAGAAACAGGGCACTTTGCCACTGTATCTCATATGCTAATTCATCCTTTTGCTGCTTGGTCTGTGTGTGTGCGAGGCATGAACCTGTTGTTCCACTGTCCCCATGGGAGGACAGGAACAATGACATTGTCAAACAGTACCTGTGCATTTTAGGACTGTTTTGGCCAGGCACTTTTCATCTCATCAGGACCAGATACATTAGGAATCAGGAATTTTTTTTCTTGCCACTCTTCCCCTACAGACTGCCTTCCTTCCCACTCCTAGTTTAATGTTTGAAATTTCGGAGTTATACTGCAAAATTGTGTAGCTGAGCAGCTTCTGAATCAGAGAGCACTCCAGGTGGGGATGTCAGTGCAGACTTCAGATGGGCTGTGATGAACAGCCACAGTGTTAATGCACCCAATTGTTTCATGGGGTGTCTTTGTGCCTTGACCTCTGAAAGTTTCAGTGCTCTTCAGAGGGTGTGTTTGTGTAATAAGGAGTGCAAAGGTGGGAGGTGAGACTGTGTCTCTTTATATCCTACTTATTAATTTTGCCCACTTCCTAAATCCTCCACCAGAGTCTCAAGGGATCATTAGTTTCATATAAAGCTAATAACTTGTGTATCTTTCCAGTATTTAGGTAAGTGGAAAACAGCCCATTTTCCTAATCTCATTGGCATCTAGATTGTATTTCATGGATTTTATCATATGGAACTAATATTTCAGTATATGTCAAAAAGGCTTTGCTTAATACAATCCAGCATTACTGATTAGACTGGCCACTTTACACGACATTATGAAACAATTAGGAAGATACGTACGCAATATGAATATAGCATAAGTAAATATGGGGTGAGCAACATGATGGTGAACAGACCTATTTACGGGACAATCTTTGCTGGATACTTGGCTGAACAAAGAGGGACAGAGAAGAAATAGATGGGAAGGTGCTTCCCTGTAAGCCTGAGGCTTGTGTGGATACAGCAGTTGCACATTTAAGCGTGCACAAGAGCCAACAATGTACAAAGGACCTTATCAGGGCTACTCCTGAAAAGCCTTGCTGAACTCCTACAGAAAACACAGAGAAGTGCAGGGGTCCAGCCATTCCAGCTCATCTGTGTGCCTGAGGCCTGTGCTAAAGCCATAAATATTGCTCAGAAAAAAATGGGTAGGTATTACACTGTTGGACATGTGGAAGGAAACGAGTGTACCAGTCTGCAGGAATGGAGACATGAGAAGGGGCCTGCCCTGGGAACTTTTCTGGGAGTGGCGGAGACCAAGGTGGTCTGTGAGAGGAAGGGGATGTTGCTGGGAATGAGACAGTCTCTCACACAAATCAACGAGTGCCGTGTGCTGGGTTTTATTGCCAAGAGTAGGGGTAAGGAGTGAAATGCAGACATACATACACACAGCCAGACCCTTTGTTTGTGCCCCAAAGGTTTTCATACAAACATGGACAGAGAGCCTTCAAAGAAAGCTGTGGAAATGCTTTACCCCAGGTGGTTTATTGACAAAGTGGCATACAAGCAGTTTGCCTGAATTTCATCCCCTGATGAGTTTGGTGGGCAGTTCTCTGCATGCTAAGGGCAGTGGTGGGGTAGGTTCCCCAGTTTTGCATACACAGCAAGTTAGCCCAGTATCAGATATTTTTGCAGGGCCAGAAGTGGAAAATACTAGGGTCAGAGGAAGAATAGGTACAAACAGTGCATCATCTGGCAAATTATTTGAATAACGGCTGATGAGGAATCTTGTGTGCATGCTCTGGGCAAGGTTTTGGCATCACATGAACCTGTTGCCCCATGCACGGTACATGGCAGGAGTTTGGTGTTGGTGTCTCATGGCACTGACTGCTGCCCCTCTCCTGAAGGCACTAACAGTGTATCTGAGTGCAACGCCACTGCTCCTGTTCCTGCAGCGTTGCGACAATGTCATGCATCAAAGTCCTGCTGCAGTCCCTCCCTCTCTTCACCTCTGTTGCCTTGGGATCTTGTGGGACCTTGAAAGTTTCTCACATTTTCCTTTAAAGAGATTACTTCTGGACATTCAGCTGTGAAAGGGAAATGGGATTCTGGCAACTTTAATGTAGTCCAAGGGTATTTCAGTACAAGTGATGACAAATGGATGTAATTAATATATTAAAGTATGAGTCTGTAAGTAGTCCCACCCTCAGAGTAGTTTTGCTTGTTTTTAAATACAGTTTCAAAACATAATTCATTATATGATCTGAGTGCATGTTGACCTATTTCCACTTGGATCCATGTCCTAGAGGATTGCAAGAAACATGTTATTCTGCCTAGCACCAGGGATAACACGTGATTACCAAACTGAATTCATGTGAATTGCTTTCAAGTAGCCATACTCAAGCAAACAGCTGGTTGGACTAAAAGCTGCAGAGAAGGCATCTCTGAAGTCCCAGGAACACGTGCAGTCAGACCCGGCCCAGCTCCTCCTGATGGTCAGTGTTTTCACTCAGATGCAGGCTTTGGTTCCAAAACATTTGCCAGCACCACCAGCCAGGGTAACAGACATGATTCCTGCCCTAGGTTAGTAGTCTCATCCTTCACAGACAACCATACCACTGCCCTCCTGTACTTGAGCACCTGGTCAGAATGTCAAGGTATTACCACTTTCTAGTCCCAAATGTGGTTCCAATGACTGTATTCAGAACTTAGGCAAATTTTTCAAGTGAACAAGGATTTAGATTTTGCTTTAGATATTTTCAGGATTTTTTTCTTTGATCTTTAGGATTGGTTGATCTTTGATCTTTGGTCTTTATTGTTCACTTCATTGGTTGACACATTTACCCCCATAAGACGCGATGTGTTTGGATTGCACAAGATCTTTTGCTGTTGGAGACCTGACACACACACCTTTTACTTTTCTGGATTTATCTTTTACATGATGTGGAGGACGAGTCAGAGCAGGAGCCTGAATTGCCGTTGGTTGCCTCTGTCCCCAGAGATAATTTACAGGGCCTAGGCCAGCTAGCATCCCACACTGATGCAGAAGCATTAGTAGCAGCATTCCATCATCCACCAGGTGGAAAGGAAAATTCCCCTCATGACCTGCAAAACTAAACACAAAGCTAACCTGCTTCAATCGAAAGCCTGAAAATGTCCCCCAAAATTACCTATACTGATTTCAATAAGGAAATCTACATTAAGAAAATTGCTCCTTGAACAGTAATAATTGTACTATATCAGCAATAATTGTACTATATCTATATATCAACTATGTATTACAGTTGTAAAAATAATGATTTTGCATTTCCCAATGAAAACTAAATTATCAAGTTCTGAAGTGTACACTTATGGTTTAATAAAATATTTATTTATGATTGTAACAAAAATGGAAATAGTAAATTACTGTAATTTCTGAAAAATGTGACTTTGTACCATTCTAAATATTTAATCATTATTTTTTTTTTCAGAAAGAAATATTGGAAGGCCTTTATCCTTGAGACAACAAGTGTCTTTATAAGCTCATGGAGACACTAGCAATATACAGTCTGTATACAGAACAGATTCTGTTTCTAATTACAAGAAAATTATCCATGACTTCAGTCTGGAAAGGGCATAATAAGAACATCCCTTCCTCCCTAGTCCCATTGCACCTACTTGCTACAGTACGTGCTGCATGTGATGTGAGGGGGCAGTGACCATGCAGCTGCACAGCCGCTCCATCGCCACACCTGGATGTGGCTCTGCAAGTTACAATTACATTAAAATGATGGTACTTGATATTAAACTAGCATTTTCTGATTTGCCTCAGCAATTTAATATTGAGATATTTTCTCCAATATAAGACAAGTAATGGATGGCCCACATATTTGGTATGTCTGGTGTAGTTAGATAGAAGTGGAAGCTGAGTACAGGACAAGTGACATGCCAAATCCTGCTTTTATATACTCATATCTTTCAAAATATAAACTTCTTGATTGACATTTACGGTAATTTTTTCTTACTTTTGGGTTTTGGATATTCTGTAGTTATAAAAGCTGCACATTGCTGATTTGGTAGCTTAACCTACTTTCTCTACTTCCCTTTGCTTCAGAGAAGGGTGGTGGCCAGTTTGGTGTCTTGACATGGGCTCATCCAAGGAGGTGGACGTGTCCCAAAATGCTCAGATTTTTTATTGGGCAATACCTACCTACCTATCTGCGGTCATATTCAAGCCCTCTAGGACAAATTTCAGATTTATGTATTTAATTGCATTGTTCTGAATGTCTCCCTATCACCTTTTTTGGAGACATAATAAACTGTTTCCTAAATGAGCTCTAAGCCAGGACACGAGCCTCCCTCATTCATATGCTGTTGGCTTCATGCAAGCAGCACCAGCACTGTGGTTTTGTGAAATGCACTCATTTATCACTGGATGTGATGGTGATGATACTACCACCCTCGACTTATGTCAGATGCCTCAGAACTGTCTGATGAGACAGATTTCTCATTCCTGTGGCAAGGCTTCATGAAAGGCACAATGCTAAAAATGAAAGGTCAGTTTTATAAAATGGATGAAAACAATGTGTAGCAGATCAAACTAGCTTTCTGATAAATGATGCCATTACTTTCCAGTGAATAATGCCATGAATTACTTGATGAGCAACATAAGCTGTGAGATAAAGAAGATACTTATTAAATGATGGAAAATTATGCAGCTCTATAAACTCAAATAGGCCTTTACTTTTCTTTGCACTATGATCTAGTCCTTGAAATATTTACCAACAGGTCATTTTAGCTAGGCTACTCATGAAATCTGCATACAAGTTAGAGCTAAATTCAGTCTGCAGCAATAGCACTGTTTAAGCAGTGCTGTTTCTAGACTTACAAGTAAGTGAGGTGGTACAAGGGATGCAGCCCCTTCCAAGCAGCCCCCACAAAAGACCTTGAGCACCCCCTCACACTCCAGACCCTCCTGAGTGCCATCACTACTTGCTTCACAGCCATTTTAAACAATCATTTCAATTTCTGGTTGCAAGGGAAAAGCAAATAAGTAGAGAGGGTTTCTTTGCAGAGGCAGGAGGTTTTGTGTGGTTTTGTTTCCAGGGGAAATTACAGCTGGCACGGCTGCTAGCCAGTACAACAAAAGGAACAAGTCTCTTCTGCAGTGGAAAGGGATTACTAAAAAGAGAAAATATTATTTCCAGCCTATAATACTCAATTCTGTTATCTTTACAGAAGCAGTGAAGCCAAAATCAGTGGGGAATCTTACACAAAGAACAGGAGGAAATATAATCAGGCCATGTAAGAAAACATATTTAAAGTACTGTCTTTCAAACAAGTCCTTAGAAGAGCTTGAAAAATCCTAGAGAGCACTTGTGACCGTTGCTCATGGTAGGAACACAAGAGGCTCTGCAAAGCACTTCTAGCAGGCATAGTGGAGGATTATAAATGTAGCCTTTCAAAACTGAACTTCATAAGCTGAGAAAGGAATTATAACAAGTAGTTGCCAGTGGCCTTGAAGAGACTCAACAAGGTCCCTTCCAGTTCTGTCACCATACTTAAAGACACTTTGCTTGAGTGTGATTAGTTTCTTTATTTGCTTTCATAAACACTTGTGTCAAGGGTTTCTGTTTTCACAAATACATGGGGAGTGATTACTGTGGATGTGAATGGATGCACTTCTGCATGTGGGTACTAGCAGAGAGGGCTCTCTGTGCCAGGCTATTCCCTCTCCCCTTCTCTTTAAAGTTTCAATCCCACAGGCAGAGAATAGAAGTGGGCTGTTGCGTATTACTTTGGAAGACGGCAATTTACCCTGGAAAATAAACTCGCAAATATTCAAATGGTCACATATTCTGTATTCTATAAATCACAACTGCACCTTTGCCACGAGAGATGGAAGCCGCAGTTCAGTAGCATCAGGATTGCATGGTGTATCTTGTCTCTGCTACAGCCATGAACAAAGATTTTGGCAAAGCAGGTCACAGTTGTGCACCTGTAAACCAAAACACAGGGATATGAAAGCCTATGCCCAAGTCTTGGCACCCCACAACCCCAGCCCAAGCTCCCACACAGTCTCATGGGGGAGCCCAGCCCCACAATAAAATCTTCTCAAATCTTTGGCTGGTGAATAACAGCTAGCTGTCAAAATCTGCTAGTGAATAATCCCTGACAGAACAAAGGGCTCTGTTCCCTGGGCAAATGGTGCTGGAGAGCCTGCTGAGACTCTCTCTCCTCCACTCTGAGATGGGGCTGCAAATCAGATGAAGATGTTAATCTGACAAACAAATATTTATACAATATCATTGACCGTTGCAGCCCAAGGTCACTGTGGAAAAAACCAACACAGTAAATTTTTATAAACATATTTTGCTTGTGTCTTCTTCTTTAGAAACTACGGCACATTTACTTTCTGACTTATTTTCAGAGAGGGCAAGGAATAAACAATGAAAATACACATTTTGCCATTATAATTCATCTCAAATATAGCCAGGGGAAGTGGATCCAAACTTCTCTCCTTGCATATTTCCATCTTTTTCCGTCTTGCCCAGATAACCAAACACAGATACCAGAAAAATTAATTTCTTCTTTCTGGCTGCAGTAAGGACGTCTGTTTATTGTTTGCCTTTGAATATATAATAGCTTTTCTTCCTTACACATCTATTTGCTGCTTCATGCCTCAGTCAATGCACAGAAGGTTTTACTGCTGGGAGAGCACTTAAGAGCATGTCTTTTTGAACTGTCTGGAGATCTACACCTAAAGCCTCTCTCCCAGTTTTCTTTCTGATATCCATAGGGGGTGGTGTGTGTGTGTGTGTGTGTGTGTGTGTGTGTGTGTGTGTGTGTGTGTGCGCGCGTGTGTGCATGTGAATGTGGCTCAGTCCATTGCCCATCACGCAGTGGCCAGAAGTGGGGCAAGAGTTTTATCCAGCGCCTCAGCAAAAACCTTGCTTTACCTACATAGACTTGTCAACTTCCACCTGATTTTCCATGACTTTTACACAAATAATTTACTTTCAGCAAGTAATTTCATTCTCAGTATCTGCATTCCCACTGATTTGTCCTGCTCAGAGGTTCAAGCTACAGTAAGCTTTTGGGACAGATGTAGTAAGACTCAAAAGCAGAGCACATTTTTTTAATCAAAAGTGGATTAAACCTGTGCAATAGACAGCTGCTTCATACAGGAAAATCAAGACTTACAGACTTGGTCTTCAGCTCTTTCAAAGAGCAAAATCTGGTTTAAGTTAGACTTGGCTCATTTGACACAGGTTGCAAGAGTGATGGCACAAGTGTTTCCACACAACTACCTGTCACTTTTCAGCATCTAGTTGAGACTACATGGATACCTTCTAGACATGACATGATTCTCGCCCTCCTGGCTTGCTCACAATCAGACAAGGAGTGTGTGTGAAAGGTGGGCATGACACCATGACAGGCCGTATCTGCTCTGCTGGCTCACCGTGGCAAATTGTGTCCTAATTTGTTAGTCATTCTGCAGAGAGGTGCATTCTTGAGCCTCCTGAAGAAAACATGGCCACTGAATCTCTCCCTGCAAGAAACAACTTGCAAAGTTGATAAATAGGCAAATTTGCAAAGTCAGGCTTAGCCAAGTAAATCTGACTTTTGTTACTTGCTCTATTCAGACATTTTTAAATACTAAATTCTCCACTTGACATTTTCTCTCAATTACCCTAAATCGTTAAAACTATAAAGGAAAAGTCTCCACCAATCTGGAAACAATAAATCTCAATACTGGAACATTAATCGTGTTTCCAAACACCCTCCTAAATAGCACTTAATTTGAATTATGGATACTAGCTGCAGCTGTGTTCAAACAAGAATGGCAAACTTGGTTTCATCACACCAGGACATGACTGCAGCTTCACAGTTTTATTGCTGAATTAAGGGGTCATTTCTAACCCTCGTGTTAGGAGATATCCACCACTGTCAGCCTTGTTTGGAAATGCCATTGAGACATAGTCTGCAGCAGTGTATGACTTGAAAAAAAGGCATGGTTTCCTGGTTGTGGCCATTGCAAAATATTTCCCATAATCCAGGCCTGATCTGCTTTGGTTTCCATTCACATTGCCCCTGAAATGCTGGAATTTCCTAGGCATTCAGTCCAAAAGAATCAAACTGGATCTGTTTGAGGTTGCAGCCAGTAAGCTTGTGAATTGTCAGCTGTGCAGGAGGTCTGCAGCATCCTTGACCATGCAAAATGTGCTGCATACAGTAGAATGGAACATATTCAATTCAAAATATGTCAATGGCAAACAATCAAGACACGTTTGATGTTACTTCTCTTCTTTGATGTACCCTAAAACCAGGTTTGAAATAACATATTATCTTGAAACTGATCTTGCTGCACCCCTGAGGGTTTTTAAGGGATGCCTTCTTGTTATGATCATTCAAAAAAACTAAGCAAAGAGTATCTTTCTTAAACTAAAAAAAAAAAAAAAAA